>JBANCV010000118.1:0-81823 GCA_037040105.1 Amiota albilabris | reverse complement strand
ACTTGTTCCTTCAGAAGTAGACTCTGCTGTGGTGCTTTCACTTGTACTTTCAGATGTGGATTCATTGGTGGTGTTTTCACTTGTTCCTTCAGAAGTAGACTCAGCTGTGGTGCTTTCACTTGTACTTTCAGATGAGGATTCTAGGGTGGTGTCTTTACTTGTTCCTTCAGAAGTAGACTCTGCTGTGGTGCTTTCACTTGTACTTTCAGATGTGGATTCTACGGTGGTGTTTTCACTTGTTCCTTCAGAAGTGGACTCTGCTGTGGTACTTTCGCTTGAGCTTTCAGATGTGGATTCATTGGTGGTGTTTTCACTTGTTCCTTCAGAAGTAGACTCTGCTGTGGTACTTTCGCTTGAGCTTTCAGATGTGGATTCATTGGTGGTGTTTTTACTTGTTCCTTCAGAATTACATTCTTCTGTAGAACTTTCACTTGTGATTTGAGATGTGGATTCTGAAGAATAAGTTTTTCTTGTGATTTCACATGTGGATTCTACGGTGGTATTTTCATTTGTGTCTTCAGAAGTAGACTCTTTTGTGGTACTTTCAGATGTGGATTCTACGGTGGTGTTTTCACTTGTTGCCGCAGATGTGTACGCGGAAGAACTTTCACTTGCATCATTACATGGGGATTCTTTGAAGTTATTTGCACTGTCATCGAATGTTAACTGAGGTGTTCTCGTTATGATTGGTGGTTGAGATATTGTTGTCATTTTTATATCATTTTTGTTCGGATACCTAAATTGTATAACATATTGAAATGGTTTTTGACTTCTTAGACGTATGTGAGTGCCAAAGATTGTTATTGCAGTTGTTGTTGCGGCGAGTAAACATAAAATTATTAACTTCATTTTATATATTCACTAAATCCGTGTTGAAGTTATGTTATATGCATTTGTACATTGTATTTTTTTTTCTGGTTTTTTTTTTTTGCAATATGCCGGAGATACGGAAAACGATCGATTTTCATCCGCATTAAAGCCCGTTGCAATTCGAAATGATTCAGTTTTTAATTTTTCCATATTATTTGTAATTGATTATTGGTTTTTATGAAATTTTACTATGTGAAAATATTTGAGTTTGCCAAAAAAAAACGTTAAGAATGCTGGATTGTGATTGTGACTGTTACTGCAAGCACGACATATGGGCTGCGGTGCGTATGAGTCAGTAGTATGTATAGTAAATATTTGGAAGTGATTCTACTTGTATTTGTATTTTATGTGAAGTGAGACACGTGCCAATTGCATTAGTTGCACGATAATGTATAAATAAAAACAACAATTAAGTATAGATAGTTTTAACAATTTTACTTTTATATATATTTGTTCTCTTCTTTATAATTCTAAATTTGTTTTCCTATATAGGGAATAACAATATATTGTTCATACTCTTTGGGTTATTTTATTAAATATAGCGAATTTCGACTACAAACATATAGAAGATTCCTCAATGTACTTTGGTTTCTGCGCCATTTGATTAACTTATTCACGATTTTGTTTCATTTTCCCATTGTACTCATACTCATATATTATATTACGGGATGACAAACCATAAATTTTGTAACCTAGAACTAAAACTATAGTGTAGAGTCAATCCCGCATTTAAGAGACTGATAGGCTTTGATACATATAAATGTCAAGAAATATAATAGTAGGAAATATGGGAAGAAAAATATGATGATACGAAGATAGTAGGAAATTTTGACTTGAACTCAAAATTTTAATTTTTAACTAGGTTTCATCGTCACTTGTGGTTTGTGTGCACAGAACTTGCTCCTGCCACCAATCATGGACCTCATATACGACATTGGCTTGGTTATTAAATGATAACAATTTGCCACCAGCAACTATGTGACCCATTAGTGTTGCCGACGGACTGCCCAAAGGACATGTATGCTGATCACTACCATAATAATGATGTGCGACGGTTGGCGCATTGTAAGTTGGATAGTGGAACTGACCAATTTCATGGTTGAATTGGGCAAAAAATCCAGACGTTTTATTGACATCCCTTTTATACAGCATGGGACCACCAACAGCAGAAGCCCCTGAAATATTGGGTATGGTTGACATAGAGTTTTTCTTCTTTTGTTGACTTGTAATATGCAAACGCTCCTTATCAGTGAGCGTAGAACGCTGTTGTGGATCTGATGAAGTCGGCGCCAAATACTTGCGACCAGTAGAGCTGCCTGTCGAATCGGAACGATTAAGGGCATATGCTCTTTTTGTCGTGGAGAGAATACGCGCTGCCGCATGGGCATCTCCAGTAGGTAGTACGACTCCAATGCTGCTGCTGGCTTCTTTTTCCTCATTCTCGGTTGAACTAAATGTAGGTGAAAATGCATCACTTGTGGGTGGACATGTGATAGCGACTGCACCACTTATAGTTGCAATCACCGATTTTTCGCCAATTGGTGTTTTTTCTTCTTGTATATTAGGACGCATCATTGATTCATTCGTAGCTCTTAAACCGGCAATCAGGGAATTCTGTTGTTTCTATAAGATTAAAATTAAATATTAGCATAAATATTTTAATTGATTTAAATATCATAAATAAATTACACTGGCATTTTGTGTGCGTATCTTCTTCAAACATCCTTCCAACCAGGTACGTATCGTCATCTTAGCAACTTCTTCCTCAACCAAATATTCAAATTCTTCGCGTGCCAACAACTCTTCCAATTGTAAGGCTTTTCTTATATCTACTGAACGATAGGACAGCATGCTACAAAAAAAAATCCATTTACATATATAGATTCCAATTCTGACAATATCTCCATTTTGTTCCTTACTTGATCACATCATGAAAGGTTACATCTTCACCATTGTGTAATTTATCGAGCTCATAGCACATGTACTTAAACAGCAAGCGATCCTTTTGTGGATCACACTCCAGACGCCCTTTAAGTAGACGCAGTATAAACTTAACACGACGCACAGGTATAACGCCCCGCTGATGAATATCAACAATGTTCCATGTGTTTTGAAAATTGCGTATATCGGCATAAGAAAGCAAGGCATCTTCTTCATTTGAATAGAACAGCGAAAAGTTCTCCATGATAATAGCTGAGAAAAATGAATAAAAATTATAGAAGAGCATATTCAAAATCGTAAAAAATTATGTTACTAACCCACTAGTAAATTCAGTACAATATAAGTTATAATAACATAGAAGGTACAGAAGTATACCAGACTTGCCGTAAAATTACCTATATAATGATTATAAAGAAAATATGTGTAAATAAAAAAAAGGGGTTTATTGTACATATATAGGTTTGTCTAACCGCAATCAGTATTCCAATAGTTATTGCCCGGTGTACAGTAAGGTGGCTGCACCATACAATCATGCATAATTTTATTCCAATCTTCGCCAGTCACAATACGAAACAACATAGCCACACCAGTTACCGGTGATCCAAAGTTAGCCCGTCGACCAATACCTTCGCCATACTTGACAGTGCCTAGAAATATTTTAATATTAATCCTTCCATTTCATTGACACAGTAATGGGTTTGTCTTACTTACCAAATAAAATAGTACCCGCCAGAGCATAGAAGAACACTAAGAGGAACATGCCAAATATAATGAAAAATGATTTGCACACTGACACCCCAACCGTTAACATTAACATCTTGAGAGTAGTATGCTTGCCAGTAATTGTGAAAAACCGTAGAATGACCACCATGAAACCGAAGAAGTATGAAAGATCGTTCTATAAATATGTAGGAAAATATTTAAAAGCAACGAAAGAACCATAAAGAAGCGTAACTTCGACTATGCCGAAGATGTTATACTCTTCACGCATTCGCTAGAAAAGGTTTTTGCCTGCGCATCTGTGATTGTGCACACAGAAATATTTCAATATTGATTTGACTTATGTTAAGGGTAGAATCAGTAGATATAATATTTGTATGGGATCAAGGATCTTGAAATGGCATGGTTGATGAATATAGATTAGGCACTTATAGTATCCAAATTTCAGTTCGATAGCTTAAATAATAAAAAGATGAATTTGAATCTGGTTTTGTATGTGAGGGACCCCTTCCAGTAATCCGATGGTCTTGAAATTTACATGGTTGGTAAAGTGGATCAGAAAGCTATTGTGTGCTTATTCCAATTTGATAGTGCAAAAAACAAAAAAGTTTTTCTAATAAGAACATGAATTTGGATGTGTGATTTGCATGGTAGATATCCTCCTAGTGATTCGATTCGACTGATTCCGACAAGTTTACTGCATAGGGTAAAAAAACGCTTCGTGCAAAATTTTAGCTCTCTCAAATACGGAGGGACTAGTTATCATACATACAGACAGACAGACGAACATGACTAGATCAACTCGTCTCATCGCGCTGATCAAGAATATATGTATATACTTTATGGGGTCTCCGATATATCCTTGTGCGCATTACAAACTACATGACAAACTTATAATAATACTATTCACTACGTGAAGAGTATAAAAATGTTAAAATTGATTTTATAAAAGGACTTAAGATTTATTCTCTCTACTTTGAAAATGAAGAGAAAAATTATAGGAAGGCTTCGATAAATGATATAGTGATGGAAATAAAAATAAAAAAAAAAATTAACAATATCATCTTGGAATCCTAAAAACTGTGATAAATGATCTGATTTCAGAAGTACAACAAAAAATCTACGCAATTTCATTTAAAAAACTTAAAAACTGAGGAACTATTTTCATACACCTCAGTATGTTGATCATATCAATACTATATACTTATGTGCATATATACTTTATGACATTTCCAATGCGAAGTGCAAACAAAGCTAATCAAATATTGAAGATAATGTTGGTGTAGATAACAATGATAGGAGGAGAAACTTACCCGTAAAATTGTTTGAAGAAAAATCCATACAACACCAGCAACAGTAACAAGTAGATCATAGCGATTGCGCCGTGACTGCCAATAGCCTCGAGGGGTAAACGCAATATTTTTCATAACAACTTCGATAACAAAGACAAATGTCAATACTGCACTAACGATAACTAAACGTTCCGTATGCACTTCGCCTTTAATCCACTGAAAACAAAATAAATAAAAATCGTTCATACAATGATTTCAATTGGCAATTCTCTTAAAAGTAAAGAGAAAACTTACCGTTATTGATAATAGCATGCTATTGATAAGTACAACTACAGCAATCACACGTTTGAAAATAATATGCTGCGTTATGTCATAGGTGAAGGCTCGAATTTTACGGCCATCCGGACGTGGTGGCAAATGCAAAGGCTGAGCAATCTTCAATCTTTTCTTGAGATCACACCAACGACGTTGATCAACAGTAAGTAAGGCGGTACCTTTGTTCTCGGAATAATTTGCAATAACAACACCAACAAATAATGTTAAACCGATCATGCAGCCCAAAAATATATAGATGTGTATATAGATCGCATGGATCTGTACAAATTTAGCAATAATATTTTATTTTTTTTTTTAAATATTAACCAATTGACTTACAGGTCCAACAGCTTTAATCAGAACATCACGCACATCTAGCCAACCTTTAAATGAGAGGACTTCGAACAAAGTCAACATTGCATCACCAATATTGTCAAAATTGAAACGTCGTGGATTAGCCCAAACTCGTGGTACTAACATTGCTGGATATGATTCTTCCACACCGGGAGTCAGTTTCATTTTTGTTACAAAAACACGTCGCATAAACACTCCCACACAATCTTCACGTCTCGATATAGCCGGATCATTGCAACGAGCCAAACGTCCGCCATACAACTGGACACCATAGCTGGCAAAGATGAACATCAACAATATGAGCAGCGTCGATACGAGCAGAATCTCTTTGAAACCTCGGCACAATTCATAAACTACCTTACGCATATGTGGGACTAACGTAAAAATACGTAATGGCCGAACACAACGTAATATCATTAATAGTTGAGCACCAGAATTTGTGGGTATTTGGGTTGGCATCCAGCACAAAAATGAAGTGGACACAACATAGATGAAAACATCCAATGCAGCAGCAACGTCTTTTATATAAGCTTTCGGTGTGAAAAATAATCCATCGGCGAGAATTTTGAGTGCCAACTCAAGGCTCATAAAGATAACAAATCCGTATTCAGCTATTTGCAATGTCGGATGATCCATAACGCGGTAGCTCGGCGTTTCAAACATCATTGAAATACATGAAAGTGTCGTAGCGAAAATCATCACCCAATCCAAATAAGTTACCAGGCCAAGAAAATTACTAAACAAAAAACAAATAAAAGATGCAATGTGATCCACTGATTCGAATGCTAGATCATAAAATCTGTACTTACTGCAAACTTTTGTACTGAACTTTGCGTTCCTTGCCCGTTAAAGGATCCTTTAAACGTGCATCATAACGTGCATGAACTATTTTTTGGCATATTTTTCGAAAGCGGCTTTCACGCGGCACCAAAAATAATGGGGTATCGAAAAATGGATGATTTTCACGCAAATCCTCTTCTCTTTGGTTTCTTCTCATTTCAGCTTGTTGTCGTTTTGCTTGCAATAGCTTAATATCTAAATCATGGGGTCGGGCTCTACCAGAATTTGCGCGTGGTGCTGCTGCTATGTCACCATTTTCCATTAGGTGTTCATATGTTTGCTTCAATTTTATAGAACCAGAACGCACGCTACGACGTATTGAGCGGGAACCAAACCTAAAACAAATAGAATAAGATTCAAAATATGAGAAATTTAAATCTGATTTACTTTTTTTGATCGACTCGCCAAGGCTTCGTATGTGTTATTGTACCCTGAGACTTAAGACCACTTTTAGCACCAACCACTGGAAGCATAGCAGAGTCGCCTAACATCAAACGCTGATTATTGGAGTCACTGCAAATAACAGAAAAATAATTCTATATTAGAAGAAGAACAATTTTAGCAATGACAGGAACTTACTTTATTATATGGGTTATTGCCAATTTACGTAAGCTGCTACCAGCTGAACGTACTTTAGCTGTTTTGTTCATAATCCGTACCGGTTTCTGTTTACGAAAAACCACATTTGACTCCCAACACTCAGACATTGGCCTCTTACAGCTCTCCACTATAGATGGGTCTTCTATTTCTAATTCTATAACGAAGTGTTTCATAAAGGATTCGCGCACCTTGGGCAAAGTGAAATCGTTAGGTATACGATGTAATATTGTCATTTGTGGCGAATCTGGAAACTTTTCAAATATACGCAAGCGAAATGGTAACGTTTCCTTAATTTCAGCACTTTGCTCTCGAAATTTTAGCTGTTTAAGTTTTTTAATATCCTCGTCGAGTTCCAAATTATCCAAAATTACCGCCACGAACAAGCTGAGCACAATCAGTGTGACAAACAAATGATAGAGTATAAAATAAACAGCAACCAGGGGTGTAAGAGTTTTACTTGTGCGTATCATTGTCTCATCCATGACTTCAACCCATGCTTCTTGTGTAAGAATCTGGAACATAGACATGAATGCTTCCGGAAATGATTCGAATTTTGTGAAGTCGCAAAGAAAACAAAACAACTGCATCGAGATGCTGGAGCTGATAATCAGCAGGCACATGGTAAAAATAATCAGTGAGCCTAGTTTTTTGCCGGGCCCAAAAATCTTATAGACAAAGCCCTCCAACATTGGAGAAGCTTTTATAAGACGTACGACTCGTAACACTTGAAAGTAAGTGAGCCCGGAGAGGTAGAACATTGGCACAATGTGTAACGTGGTACCGACAGCTAATAGCAATTCAAATTTATGTATCGAGTGCTTGTAGTAGCCACGCCAGCCGAGGCAGTATATTTTAAATAATGTCTCCAAATCCAACAGAAACGTGAACACAGCTTCAATATAGTAGTATTTTTCGTAAAACACATGACGCGGTCGACCATCATGTTTGAACGCCATTGTTGCGGTAACAATACCGTTGGCCAAAATCACAGTCATCACAAGCATGCGAAAGTACGGTGACCGTAAAATGGCATGACACGTTTCAGGTGCCAAGCCGCCATGCTTATTATCATCAATAGTGACAAGACGCCAACCGGTGTCATTGCCACTGAGTATTTGTGATGCAGCGGTCTTTTGTATATGACCACGTGCTCCCCACATTTGTTGGAATTGCACCCGTATCTCATTAAAGGTCTCCGTGATAACAGCAATAAACACATTTTTCACCAGCCATGCCAAGAAGAAAATCATTGTACTGAAACCAAATAAGTAGTAATATCATCAATGGACAGGAAATTTAAAATTATATGCGCGATAGGCAGTTACCTAAAATAAAATGCTGCACGCCATGCTGGCAACGAATCAATGGCACGGTACATTATGAACACCCAGCCCTCTTGTGAAGCAGCCTGATAGACCGTAAATATACTGGTTGCGATATCTTCAAAACCATTGAATCCAATAACATAGCTACTCAGGAAATCCATTTTCATGCATTTCATTCCAGGAGAACATTGATAACCAGAATCCGGATCCATTGAACAAAATGTGTCTGGTATAGCCAATGAATTGATGGTTAACACACTACATAAACAATATAATAATATTACTTAGATTATAGACTTCAATGAATATAGGTCATGATTTTTATATATGGACTCACGGTCTGCCTAGGATATCGTAATCGGTATTGTTCATCACACAATGATTCTTTAATTCGCCAAAAAACTGAACACCTAACAGTCCGTAGAGTGACATGAAGAAAAGGAAAAACAGTGTTACATTATAAATCTGTTGGCTCGATCGTCTGAAAATAAAATTCAATTAAAAACAAGTTCTTAGATGAAAATTTTTTAAGATAAGTTACTTAAAAATTTGATTAATCCGGCTTTTTGGCATAGAAAATTTCAGGAAGACTCGAAGAAATCGTATCATAATCAGTGGTCTCGGTGCTCGCATTATTGACAGGTACGAAAACCTAGAGGGTAAAGATATGATAGACATGTTTATAAATGATTTCAATTCTTCATTTTCAACCACTTACTTTGGAACGATTCCAAGCACTTCAAATATTTGCAACATAATTGATACCCAAAGAAAGAAAACCATTGTGGCATCAAATTGACACCAATGATCCTTTAGGTATGGCACTTCCCCCTATAGCAATTGATTGATATGTTAATTCATAAAACAATATAATTAAATAATATGTATTTAATATCAAGTCTTATGATGATTGATAAAGAAATGTAGAAATGTAGGCGACTTACATGTAAAACACCACGAATGTGCATTTTGGCAATCATTTCAGCAGTGAATAGTAACGTTACCGCTGTGTCCGATACGAATGTTATATACTGCAACGGTGGATGCCGCTCGAAAGTTTTTGGCGTATTCAGCGAAACTGAGGCCAAGGATACTAAGGCGCACAAGCGCATCAGTCGCCTAACCCACAGTTTGTTTACCCATTCAATATCGGCACTTTCGTTAAGCGACTCCTCAGGACCGTAATCAGCCAGATATGGCTCACCGCCCTTGAGACTTTGCTTGCGACCAAGCATTATTTTATTACCAATGCCCGTTGCAATGCCAAGTCCGATTGGCGGCACGCCAGAGATTGCTGCACTGCCAACGGTGGCACTAATGCCACCGCAAATACCCATGTTGACGCCAGTACCAACACCACTGCCCAGCAGACTCAAGTTAACACCATTGTGTGCGATAACGCCAGTGCCACCACCAGTGGAAGCGATAGCGGTGGCATTTGCATTGTGGCTATTCACATTGCTGCTGGCACCGAGCACTCCACCACCGCCGCCGACGCCAGATATTTGCGATGTTGTGCCTAACAAAGGTCCCATTTTTGCATTCGTTGCTTGTATATTACCTTGAGCGTGCTCGTGTGAATGTGTTGCTACACCCCCACTGCTGCCGCTTCCCGAATTTACAACTGTGGGACTATTAATTCCACTGGCGCCATCATTTCGCAACGTTATACCGTCACCGCCGCCTCCACCACCACCACCACCACCGCCGATGCCGTTTCCTAGACTACTGCCAGGCGAAAGGTTAAATGTAAAATGACTTGGCTGATGGTGATGCAGTGATGCCCGCAAATATTGCTGAACCGTCAGGCTATTACCACTGGAGGAGCTTGTGCTAGCTGGTGTTGTTACGCCTACGCCACTGCAACTCCCGCCTCCACCGCCAATGAGGCTACCGCCACTTATTGTGTAATGGCTTCCTGAGCTACTGGGCCCTGTTAATGTGTCTGTACCACGTTTGGATCTTGCAGCTGCACCCAAGCGACGTATCTGTAATCGGTCAATCATTCAAAACTTTCGATGATCATACTACGCCGTGCATACAATTCACTTCACTTCACAACAACAACAGGCTCAGCTGAATATTCCACAATAGCTGATTCTATAATATAATATCCAACCAACATTCGCATCCAATCCCAATAAACTTCTGCACCAGATTTTGACCAAAAGTCGAAGAGCTATTGTTAGCTTCGAAAGCAAAACAAAAGAACATATCTTTAATTGTTAAATCAAATGGCGAAAACACTTTTTACCCTCCAACAATCACTTTGGCTATGAAGTTATGTCCATCATCATCATCATCACAGCTTAGTTGTGACACAAATTAACAAAATATGCAAAATATATATGTACGTATAAAATACGTACTTATGTACTATTTGTTTATACTATATAATTTTGAATGATATATACTTTATTTAATTGTTTTTTTTTTTTTTTTTTTTTTTTTAAATCTCAAAGATTTTTGTGCATTTTTATTTTATTGTGCGTTTGTGTATATTGTAGGTGCAATTGTGTATGTGTCACAGGACTTTCCAACTGAGGTCGGTCTTCAAGTGTTTGAAAATGAGTTCAATATATACATTTATACACCAAATACCTCCATCCCTATTGAAAAATATCCAATTTCCAGCTGTTTTTTCGCACGCGCCCAAACAAAGATTCAAATGAAATTCCTTCAGTGTACAGTGGACACAAGGATAATGTATATTTAGTGCATTATAGTTGAATAGAGATTGTCTAAACATTAGATATAATAATAAATTATAAAAATAGGATACAAGTTATTTATATTTATACACTCAATATATACGTATGTACATAGTAATAGATAAACTTAAAAATTTAAAATAAATAATGCAGTTGTTCTGCGCAAGCGCCATTAGAATCTGTTAAAAAATATCAATCAGTTGTAGTAGTTTTGATGGCGGTGGTGGTGATGGTAATAATAGTGATGATGGTGGTTGTTATTGCAAAAGATTTTCAATAAGAGTAAGACACTACAGATGTGTGTTTTTGTTGTTTAGTTAGGATTTTCATATATGCAATCAGAAAAAAGCAATAAAATAATAATTAATATACAAATTTTAGTCTTATATATTAATAACAAATAAACAATAAATAATATAATGGGTTCAAAAGTTTCTTGTTCGTCGGGGTCTTCCAAAACTCTTCAATACGATGATCCAGCATATAGAAAGTGTCAAGAACTAAAGGTGTTTATTAATTGATTGAATGATTGATTTATACTATTTATTATATTCTATGTATTATAGATGGAACGATGGATTCAACTTCATTACCAAATCAAATTACGCGAACAAGCTCTTGAATTGGCACGTAATCGTGAACTATTTTACTGGTTAAGTGGCTTCTATTTATCAACAGTTTATGGATGCACCAGTTATTATCAACGTATGAAACGTTTTGCTGCCTTTGCACCGCTTGTGCCTCTTTCATTTGTTATGGGTTACTATGCTGATTTAGCGTACGGCAGCAAATGGCACCGGATACAAGGTTAGTCAAATTTCATACATACTTAGATACTTACGCATATATGTATAATGTGTGTAATATAATGTAATGTGACTTTATCTCATATTTATTTCTTATATTAGCGGAAGCCAACATGATAATGGAACATGAACATGAATTACTACATTGGCCTGGTGGTTTGCCAACAGTGGCTAGCATTGATGAAGCTCGCGTTGAAATAGAAATGGAAAAGAAAATGCACCCGCATCATTTGTAGACTACTATATGCTGTATCACATACATATATGTACATATGTATGGATAAGTATTCTTTTTATTCCATTCGTCTTTGAAACCTATATAATTTGATAATTTTGCTCAAATACTTCGTTGTATAATAATAATAATTCTTTATACTATACAAACAAGTACATTACCAATTAATTAAGCATAATATGTAACAATTTTCATAAATGCAAAGACTATAAGCGAAATATATAAGTATGTATAGACGAAGACTAGAATATGTAATTACAATTATTATATATATAGTATTGTATTATGTTTGTTCTACATACTAATATGTTAAGATCTCCTGACTTTTCATAAGGGAGAGAAAGCAAATATATACTTATGTATGTAGTGGATGTAGGACAACAGACTAAATAAGAAGTAAAGTGTTTAAATGAAGTTATTTAAAGGTATTTTTCTTACTGTTAAAATTTAAACAAATTGTTTAGAAATATACTATCTTTAATAATTAATTTATGTGTATGTATTTACATCGTTAAGTATATCATCGTATCACAGTTCATACTTTGAATTTTTTTTTTCACTTATTGTATTCAAAAACGACGATGACGTCAATTTATGCGGGCATATCTTGGCGGTACGTTTACAATTAAATATCCATTCTATGTAGATTTGTTGTGAGCGAGCAGCGGCAATTGAGTACAACAGTTGATGAATTTCTATATGAACAAAACTGTAAGTACATATACTGAATGCCTCATCAATTAAACGTTTTGGCTGCTGCTTATACGAGCATGATAAAGTTGACCCGCCTAATTAATATCGCTATTATCGTTTTGTGTTAGTGTTGGTTCTCTGTTGCTGTGGGAAAATCGATCAATTCCTTCCCAGACTCCAATATACCTTCTACTGATAGCTGAGCGAGCTGCTGCTCGGCATCACAACACATCGCTCACAACACACAACTCAACAGAACAGAACAACAATGAAAATAAAAGCAACTTTCAAGTAGTTTACAAACGAAACACTGCACAAAACATTCATTATTGTGTGTCATATTGGAAAGCAGAGTACGAAAATGATTTACCCCTGAGTAATGTATCGTGTGTGGAATACTCTCTCTCTCAGTCGCCCCTGTTACACATAGAGTATGGTAAGAGTAAGAGCAAGAGTACTTATTAGTACATACAACACAAGCCGGGAGCGTGTGTATGTGAAAAATATCAGCAATAAAGCAGAGCACAGCAAAGCACATAAATGCTTTAGTAAAAACGTTTTGTTCAATTCGTTGTGTTGTTAATAGTACTAAAATATAAACAGCAAACAAAAAAGTGAAAATCTATAGAAAGAAAAATTAATACAAAGAATACAAAACGATTACGAATCAACATATAACTAACTAAAACTAATCGATATGCAGACCACTATTGTGTATATTAGTAGTCCAACATAAAGAGTGCAAAGAGCAAGGAGCAGTATAAAGCGCGCGCCCCAGGGTTCAATAGAACAACTGAACTGTCGTCTGTCTACTCGGGTGTAGTTTGTAGTTTGTCGTTTCTGTGTCTTGCTCCTTCAATTATAATTATTAATTTCGTGTGCACTATGGTTATAGTATAAAAAATAAATGGATATACTGCAATAGAATAATACAAAATACACATTGTTTAGACGCCGCCAACCATGGTTCACTATTGTCACTACTATTACTACTTCTCCTGCTGCTGCTGATTGTAATTTTTGGCTAATAGGCGACAACATACAAATTTATGGTAAGCAACTAACAAATATCTTAACATTTTATACTATATGAAAATCATTCATATTCGATCATCATTTATATTTGTTTGATTTTTCCATGGTGTGAATTCTTGGAATAAAGAACAAAATTTGCTGTTTTAGGTTTTTACATAACAGTAGTGAAACAACTTAGTTACAATCAACACATTGGCTGCTGCTGCTCGTCGAATCGTCTACATATACAACATATATATGCATGATAATTCTTACGCACACATACACAACACGCACATAATCAACCAACCAACACGCTTTACTAACGTGTTTTCACCTGCTCAATACTACTCACTAATCATCAGTACACACTACCTTGGTACAATCAACCCAATCAATCTAAAGTCCAGTCACCCTTCGTCATATTATCACAAACGTATGATAACTGACCGTACGTAGAAATAGGGATTATCTTTGTCGCAATCTATGAGTCAGTTAATTAACTGACAAAGAGATCAGTATTCGCATTCCCATTCCCAAAAATAAATATTTCAACTGTTACGTCTATCATTTGTTTAAAAACAAAAACATTCACTACTAAGTATGATATGAATGAGTGACGACAATTCTTTGATCCTACACAGTTGTGATTCATATACATACATATGTACATATAAGGAACCAGTCAAACAGTCGATGACCAGAGTTGAATGACTGTTTTAAAAAATCATTTTAAAAATTCATTGTTGCAATTGTCATCAATTCTTAATTGTATGCGTTGATTGCAATAAAATTGTTTTCTTTTTTCAAATCAGATATCAATAATATTTTTTTATGACACTGCATACCATATATCCATACATCTACCTGAAATGCCTCAAACACTATATGTATGTAGGCACATACATATACATACATACGTAGGTATATGTAAGTAGAATATCGGATAACTGTGCGTTTGCGATATAATGTTCTGCGCCCGGAATCATTGATGAGTTGCACTAAGAAATGGATTGAGACAGGTCCATCGATATTTATTGTAAACAATAGTTCGGAAATGATCTCAAGTTTCTGTTGTTATTTTCTTTAATATTCATTCATTCATTCTCGGACATAATACTTGACCCATTAAGAAAAGTTGTGTTTGTATTTAAATTTATTGAGAATTAGAGATAGATAGTGATAGAGAGAGAAAAGGAGACAGAAAATCAACAATGTTCGATTTACACAAGACACATGAAATGAAGAAGCTCACAATGTTTATTTTATTTGCAATAAACTTAATCATGATCATTGCACTTGCTTCAATGTTTCTATGTGTTAAATATTTTGAATTCTCCGTGTCCGATTTCACTTTATCACTATCAGTTTATGGAAATAGCAAACAGTCACTAAATTCTAATTTATATGAAATTCATTGGTTTCGACCATGTGTTCTTCATCTGGTTATGCATTGCCTTGTTGGATAAGTATTTCTTCTCTTTCTCAGTCTGTTCATTTGCTTCTAGAGGATTCAATCATTATTCCTATTATTATTAGAAATTCAACAATAATGCAGAAATATTGTTAGCATTCGGAACAAAGCTAAAGGGTTCGAAGTTTCTAGTAGAACGGACTATAAAGATACAATAATTTAGCTGATTTAAGAACTCAGAAGAATCTATGAGTACAAGTATAAGTTTATGAAGAAAATTAGTCCCTTGAACTATACTACGATGCAGCAAAAATGGAAGACTGATAAGAAGAAAGCTATCAGAAAAAGATGGCAAACAGGAATATGGATTCTAATTTAAGCCACGAAGGGCAAATAAAAGGAATTGCTTTTGAACAGACTCAATTCGATCTTTTGATGTCTTTTATATTGCGCTGACCAAATGCATGAGCAAGAAGCACTTAAACAATGGACGCGCGAAAGAAATAAATAGACCAAAGTTTAATAAAACCAATAATACCAAAGATGGTGGAGAGAGATATGGATAGCTTAGGATAAATTGTGTAAGTGCACAAATATGGTTTCACCGATGATTTGTCATGTTCATGACATTTAGAGCTACTAAGTTACATACGTATATAAATGATTAGTTAAGCACCAATAAAGCAATGATTTTAGATCGTCTTGCTGCAGTATAAGATGAGAAGAAGAATGAAATGAATGTGAGATGAATAAGAGGAAGATTATTTATGAAAAGGTTGAAAAGAAGTAAACCTTAAGGAAATCCAATTTTTAAGATAGGTTTTTCAAGTAGGATTTAATACATACAATTTAGAAGATTTAGAGGAAAGCCCATAATATTCAATTTACACAAAAGAAGGTCACGATTATGATTAACTGAATCATAGCCGTTGGTAAAATCTCTGGTAAAAATGACTTTAGTTTGTAGCCTGTTAATAAAACCTTTATTAACTAGCGAAATAAAATCAAGGAGGTTAGTGGATACAGACCTACAGACCTACTGGGCCACAATAAGCCAATTCCCATAGTCATTCATACACAATTTCTTATGTATGTATGTAGGTGGAGCCAAAAAGTACAATGTCAGGGGGGACTCCCTGTTGGCATTGTCATTGGCATTGTCATTGCCATTGTCCCATGTTTAATAGGACACACAATTTCGATTGATTTGAATGTTGTATACAATTATTTTGTTTTCTCTCTTTATTCTCTGGTTTTCGTAAAAAAGTTTATATGGTGATATTGAAACTAAAATGAATGTAAAGTGTATTTATATTTTGTATTTACCTGAATCTGAATTATTTACATTGCAATAAATACATACCATATGTATGTACGTATGTTCTTTGTAAATATAATATATACTTGATATGTATCGTAAGTATTGTATATTGCAATTTGATGTACTTATGTACATATCTCTTTTGTTGTTTTTATTCTTGTGTATTGTGTTTGTTTTTATTGTGCCTCGCTCTTATGCCTTTCATTATTTCTACATTCTATTTATATTTTTCTTGCAGAAATGTCTCTATCAAACGTACACTTGCCCTTGCAAATAAAAAAATTCATTAACACAAGAAGAAATAATTGCTATTCAAGTCAATTGATGATTGTTTTTGTTGCCAGAAGAACGTGTAAACTACAAAAAGAAATAATAACGATGATGGATTGATGAGAGATTGTTATTATTAAATAAATAAAATATAAAGGAATACATAGTGTGCGCGATTTGTGCATCAAATTTGTTGTAATAAAAAAAAAAAATAAAAAAAAAAAAAGGAATATCCCCGAATCGATCTATAAGGAAGCCAAAAGTATCAAATCAACTTATTTCTACTATAGTCCAAAACTAAGAGATCAACACTAAAATACACATTATAATTTAAGGAATACAAAAGAATTGATGCAATAGCAGTAAAATTATACAGATCAATTTAAAAAGGAACAGCTCCGCTATCGAGTAAACAACAAATTTCATATACGAAAAATCCATAGAACAAACGAATGATACAGCAACAGCAAAACTACACGGCATAAAGGACTAGGACCTACTACGATTGTTGTTCTTGTTGTTTGTGAAAGTGCTAACTAAATTTTTTAAAAGGATTGTGGCCTGAATTCTGATAAGAAAACGGAAACAGACAACAAGAACGAGAAAGATATTAGTAAGAGTCGAGAAGCAAGTAAGCGGAAAGCAGTCAGTATCAGTATCAGCGTTCAGCTGAAGATAAAGAAATATTCGTATAAATACCGATAGATGATCTAAAAAAAATATCACAAAGAGAAACGTCATCACACTGAGTCAGTCGAGTCGAACCGAAACGAGCCGAAAGTTTCTAGATAACATTAAGATTTATATTTGCAAATTGTATAAAATAATAAGATCCATCGACAGATCATTCTTAGCAATCCGACCTCATTGTTCATTTTATAATTTCATCATCATGAATTCAAGCGCAAAGCATTTGTTGCACTGTACGTTGCTGATTACTGTGATAGTAACTTTCGAAGTATTTTCCGGTGGTATTAAAATCGATGAGAACTCATTCACTATCGTCGATCCATGGACTGAGTATGGCCAAGTGGCTACAATATTATTGTACTTACTACGCTTCTTGACGTTTCTCACACTGCCGCAGGTGCTTTTTAATTTCTGTGGACTGGTCTTCTACAACGCCTTCCCAGAGAAAGTCTTACTTAAGGGCAGTCCATTGCTGGCACCATTTATATGCATACGCGTTGTGACGCGTGGCGATTTTCCTGATCTAGTCAAATGCAATGTGCTACGGAATATGAACACGTGCCTGGACACTGGGCTTGAGAATTTCCTTGTGGAAGTTGTCACGGACAAGGCAGTTCATTTGGCCCAACATCGACGCATACGTGAAATTGTTGTGCCGAAGGAGTACAAGACACGGACGGGGGCTCTGTTTAAATCGCGCGCATTGCAATATTGTCTTGAAGATAACGTCAATGTTCTGAACGATAACGATTGGATTGTGCATTTGGATGAGGAGACACTACTCACAGAGAATTCTGTGCGAGGCATTATAAATTTTGTTCTTGATGGAAAGCATCCATTTGGACAGGGGTTGATCACATATGCCAACGAAAATGTTGTCAATTGGTTAACAACATTGGCGGATAGTTTTCGAGTATCGGATGATATGGGCAAACTGCGATTGCAGTTTAAATTATTTCACAAGCCATTATTTAGCTGGAAGGGCAGTTATGTGGTGACCCAGGTTAGTAGTATATCTTGAACTACATTCATACTTATTTATGTTTCTGTATGTATGTATTTGTAGGTTGGTGCTGAACGACAAGTGTCTTTCGATAATGGCATTGATGGCTCCGTTGCCGAAGATTGTTTCTTTGCGATGCGTGCCTTTGCTCAGGGCTTTACATTTAACTTCATCGAAGGCGAAATGTACGAGAAATCGCCATTTACACTACTCGACTTTCTTCAACAGAGGAAACGTTGGCTGCAAGGCATCTTACTAGTTGTTCACTCTAAGATGATACCACTCAAGCATAAGTTGCTCTTGGGCATCAGTGTTTATTCGTGGGTCACAATGCCAATGTCCACCTCGAATATTATTTTTGCTGCCCTCTATCCAATTCCTTGTCCCAATATGGTCGATTTTGTGTGCGCCTTCATAGCAGCTGTAAATATTTATATGTACGTGTTTGGAGTCATCAAATCATTTTCCCTTTACCGCTTCGGTATGATGAAATTCCTAGCTTGCGTGCTGGGAGCAATATGTACGATACCAGTTAATATAGTCATTGAGAATATTGCCGTAGTTTGGGGATTGGTTGGGAAGAAACATAAGTTTTATGTGGTGCAAAAGGATGTTCGTGTATTAGAAACAGTTTAAATCAATGCCTTTCTTTCTTTTTTTTTTTTTTTCTATTTTTTTTAATTAAGTACACACTGACAAAAACCTTACTCACTTAGCTAGTTGGCACTGTGTCCGGTTGATAGAAGATTCCTTGCACTGCGCACATACACACACACGATTTTAAGTAATAAAGCGCTACAATTCTTGTAACTAATCAAATCAATATTCAATATACCTAGATTTTATAATTTTATGGAGTTAATTATCTTTTAATGAAAAGCAAAGCATTGTAATAGTGTTAGAAAGAGAGGGAGAGAGAGAGAGAAGGGCCAGGAGCCGAAGAATTACCAATTTAAAAGTTAAAATTTCATTTTTATACTCATACAGTTTGTAATTTTATGGAGTTAATTATTTTTAATGAAAAGCAAAACATTGTAATAGGGTAAGAAAGATAGTGAAAGAGAGAGAAGGGAAGCCGAAGAATCACCAATTTAAAACTGAAAATTTCATTTTTATACTCTTCATGGGAGTGAATAGTATTATAAGTTTGTCATGAACACACAGTGAACACTTCGATGAGACGAGTTGATTTAGCCATGTCCGTCTGTACGCTAATTAGCCACTCGGTTTTTGAGCTAGAGAGCTGAAATAGTTTTATATAGGTTTCTTTCTACCCTGGACAAATCATTTGTCGGAACAAGGTCAAATTAACGTTCTTATAAGAAATTTTTTTTTATTTCTGAAACGATCGAACTGAAATTTGGACATTAGGAGTTTGTAGTCCATATCCACCAACCATGTAAACTTCATGATCCTAGGAGGGGTACCTCCCATACAAACCCCCATTTAAATTAACGTTCTTATTAGAAACTTTTTTGTTTTTTGTGCTATCGAAATGAAATTTGAAAACAAGGAGTGTTTGATCCATCTTCATTAGCTACTAAACCCTCGGATTATCAGGAGGGGTACCTTCCATACTCAAAATCCATGTTTTTATTAGAAAATCTTTTTTGTTTTTTATGCTATCACCTTGACACAATAAGTTTTTGAATCATATTTATTAACCATGTAAATTTCAAGATCCTAGGATTACTGGATCGTATAGCTCTTATACAAAAAGCATTTTCTAGAGGCCGCGTGAAAATTATTACATCTTCGGATACCCTTCTTTCTGGTTTCTTATAATTTTAATAGGGTCATGCCCACTACTTCCCCTGGTTTTACATTTCTAATCATCAATTAAAAGTTATAAAGTCATTTCTATTTCTTCTTATACTAATTGAATGGATGAATCGGATTCCTTGTTCGATTTGGATTTTCTTTATTTATTTATTTTTCTTTTTTTTTTCTTGAAAAGGAAATGCATTCCATATAAATAATTTTACATATTTCGGAGAAAGAAATGAAATCTAATCTAATTTCTAAATCACTGAACAATAACAAATATGTATGTATGTAATATCCATAATTTGATCATGATCCGAATTCAATGTAGAAAAAAGTACTTCGGATCAAAGCAGAGATATACTTTTAATGTTTAAAATGTGTAGTTAATTAAATATAAAATAAGATTTATTATGAAGTCTTTAAGCTCAAAGTTATGTATATCATTGATTTATGTACAAGTACTATATGGTTAAGTGGATGTTGATCATTCCATGATATATGTATATATGTATGTACCATGTTCTGTTCTATTTGAAAGCAAGCTATGAATTTATTCTTTAGTGCGTGTAATTATGTACGTAGGAATGAAACATCTCTGTTTTGTCACTTAATTTCCATAAAAGTTCTAAAGAAAACAAAAGAAAATCAATTGGAATCAATTTCCCTAAATCCATGATATTGAAGGAATGATGATGATGATGATGATGATGATGATGAAGAAATGAAGACCAGGAAAAAAGATATGCTAAAGAAATATAATAAAAATTTGAGAGTGCCCAACGATGGCAGACAAAAACAACAGGGACAAAGAGACATATTTTATTAGATAGTTTTGTGGGTGGGCCAAAGCAAAATATTAAGAAAATATAACATAGCAACAACCAAAGATGTTCAAAAACAACACACACACACATAAAATTATTGATTCTTATAAAGAAACGACACACACAAACACACACACACACACACACCACAATTGATCATAAAAATATACTATAAAAACCATAAATGGCAAAACAAACGAAGTAAATCAAACGAAACGATATGAAATATAAAAGATATTAAATATACAATATAACATTATTAAGAAATCATATATGCATATACATATACATATAGTATATATATATATATTTGTTGTCTATATTACATATATTTGCGAGTATTAAAATAATTCACTATGTTCATCGATCAATTAATTGATCACCCATCACACGTCCTTATTATAAAAAAAACACACAATGAAACCGAAAGCCGAGCGCACAATTTATTACACAACAACAAGTTTAAAACGCATTTTAGCAAACAAGAAACAAACAAATTAGGATTCAATATAAAAAAAAAACACAAACTCTTATCAATTAATATAAATGCTGCTACTACTTACATAATATAATATTACAATACGTGTAATAAAATAATAATAAAGTCTTGAAATTATTGAAGAATTGTATTTTCATAGTTTATTATTATTGTTATTAATTTTTTTTTTTTCTTAGATCTAAGTTCTCTAATTAAAGAATGATGCGTGTATATATAAATAATAATTATTTATTAAGATTACTATTACAACATATTTTAGAATTGTTAAACAAATTTTTGTAATTTTTATTTTCTTTTCACCCGATGTTGATGATGATGATGATGAGTACAACAAAACAACAATTAATTGATTGATTATAGATTTAATTAAAACACCATCACCCCACCACCACCAACAGCAATCCATGTTAAGAGCACTTTACACCTGCTTCCTTTGCTGCTCCTCCCAAGAAATTATCCCAAAGAACATTTTTGTATTATGTTGAACAACAAATTTATGCTTAATAAAAATAATTATTATTATACTAATATATAAATATGTATGTATATGTTGTATACATTATATATACATATTCATACAAATTGAAGTGTTGTTGTTTTTTTGTTTGATTTTATTAGTAAATCTGAAAAATACAATCAATTTTATAAATAAATAACAAAAAAAAAAAAAAAACATAGCCATCAATTTATAAACAATTTCAAAATAATCGAATTAAAATAAAAAAAGGGTGATGGACGAAAAATAGAGAGGAAAGTTACACACCAAATTCAGAATTCACATGCCATAACAATTAATCGAAGAATTTACGGGCCGAAGAAGTGAATGTTAGATTCATACTGCAAGAGAACAAATCCGATTAGATTAGATTAGAAAAAAAATATTTTTTTTTTTTTTTAGTTATATAATTACTTACGTGTTATTTGTTGCTATTGGAGGAGCAAAATGGGAGGGTTGCTTGATGATATGCGAGTCACTTATAGTTGTTGCATTTGAACTATCAGTTTCCAAAGGAGACGATATACTCGGATTGATGCAGTTCTGACTTATGTTCTCTTTGCTCTCCTCTTCGAGTTTACCGATTATAAATTTATTGTGTTCCGAAGTGTTTTCAATTTCAATTTCGAGTCCCATGCTATCATCATCATCATTCTTATTTTGTTCCAGCTGCTGCTGCTGCTGTTGCTGCTGGTCATCATTGAAGGATCTTTGATTATTGTAACAACTTCCCTTGCAAGCACAATTTGCTGAACAACTTTCATTACGCATGAAGCAACCGCAACGTTTATAGCGGCAACCTTGGCGGCATTTACATTTCTTAGATTGATTACTTTTATTGTGTGTTGTATCCGCTTGAAATGATACTGGTTCTGATGTTGATGATGAATCAATTATTGTCATTGTCTTGTCATTGGAAACGGTATTAGATCCTCCTAACACGGCTGTAGTAAATGTGTTGTCACCCATGCTCGTTGTTGTTGCTGTTGATGTGTTTTGTTTTTTTCTTCGATCATTAATAGCTTTCTATTCAAAGAAAAAACAAGAAAAGAACAAATTTAACCTCAAAGAATGTTATCATTGGCTATGCCAAAGCTGTAATACTCCACGCATCCCACGGATTACAATATTGATTTGCCTTATGATTAGGGTAGAGTGAGTATAAATAATGCGTTCCAACATAGAGACCGCAATATTTGTATGAGAGTTATGCAATTCAATAATTCTAGGATATGGAAAAATGCATGGTTGACGAATATGGGTCAGACACTTATAGTATCCAAATTTCAGTTTGATAACACACAAAACAAAAAAGTTTTTCTGATAAGAATTTGGATTGGAATGTTATGCCATGTTATCTAGTAATCCTAATGATAGCTATTCAATCCAGTAAATCTAGGATATTGATATTTACATGGTTGATAATTATGGGTCAGGCACTATTACTGCATGAAGAGAATATATGATAGGTATATCCGACTTAATAATATAGTAGAAATAATATATGTTTAGTTTTACTTTTCTAAACATTGGTGAATTTATCCAGTCAGGGTCTCTTAATCTTTCATCATCGTCTTCATACTCTTCTTCGGTAATACTATTTTCCATAGCATCGTCGTCATCACTACCATCATCATTAAATCCCATCTATAAAAAGGAAACACAGAAATAAATACATATGTTTGATAATATGACGAACAATATCTCTTACCTTAATATCTTGTTCGGCAGTTTCTAAGGAAGAAGTTGTTTGGTTGTTTTCTTTTTGTTTTTCACATTTTTCAAGTTCCATTAATTGAGTTCGTATAAATGCAGGAGGAATTAATTTTCTATTCAATCCATTGTCCATATAAGCACGCTTTACTGAATCATCATCTCTATACTGCTGCGGACGAAGTAGAAGAGCAATCTTCTCCTCATACACACGTTCAAGCTCTGCTAAACGATTTTTATAATCAATCTCTGCTTGACGTATTTGTTTCATGGCTGAATCACATCGCAGCTCCATCTCAACGTGCTGTGCCCGATTCTCCTCAAGTATTATTTTGTTTTCATGCATATATTGTATATATTCACGGCGTATATTCACAATGGAATAACTCAAATGCTTTACAATACATTGAAGGTCATTGACATTTTGAATTTCCTCGCTTAATGCTTGAATGTGAGCTTGGACATTTGCAGAGAAAATTTTTAGTTGTATATCTGTAATTTGTGCATTACGCCACTTAAGTTCTTCATCCATTGATGCCAGATCCCTTTCCATGGCTTCAGTACAGTCTTCTCTTGTTTCATCTTCGAGTTGTGCTTTTACTTCTAATATGCGCTTGTATAAAACACCTCGATCTTCTATAAGCTGTTCAAGACTGTATTCGGCATCAACAATTGAAAGAATCAGTTCCAGTTCTCTTTCAACCCAGGCAACGTTAATTTCAGACTTAACAGCGGCGGTATTTGCTTCTTTCGATGACGATGTCTTGTGATGGCGAGCAGCGCTTTGTCGTTCCAATGCATCTTTAAGTCTTTTATTAACTGCCATTGCTTCTTCACATTTGCGTTTTAATACATTGCGTTGCTTCAAATGGAGTGCCTCCTTGCGCACAAGTTCATCTTTCATTTTGCGATCTTTATTTTTCAGCTGCATTAACTCCTTTTCCCGTGCCGACTTCCACTGGCGGAATGCCTCAGACTCCTGTCTCATCGCTCTAATCAGTTTCACTTTAGACTCCTTCATCTGTTTGATTTCGCTGCTAAGATTTTGTATTTTCTGTGTCTCCTTTTCGCGTACTTTTAATATTTTACTCTGCTGTAAAATTTTACGCTTCATTTCGCCAATTTCATGCTCCAGATTCTGAAGCCGTTTTCGTCGTTGTTCCGCCAGTTTCGCTGAAGCATTCTCTTTGACGTGCCGCAACTTATCCATCAGTTCCACTTTTTCATTTTCCAGCTCATTAATCTTTTGCTCAAATTGTTTGACTTTCTCTTCAATTTCTTCCTCGATTGCATACATTTGAGTGAAATTCTGACAAATCTTCTGATGAAGATCTTGTTTTTGTTCCAATTCACGATTGATCAATCTTAGTTCATCATTGAAATCGATTTGCTTCTTCATATAGTCTTCGCTTTGTGGCTGCAGTAACTCCTGAACTTCCTCGCTATCCCTAGACGACATATATGTCTCATTTTTATGCGCCTGAATCTCAGCCTCTCTGCGATCCTGCACTTTTTCAATATTATGTACGACTTCGTTTAGCTCATCCAATTGTTCAGCATAATCGGGACTCGAATCTGATGAAAGTTTCTGCGTTAAATTTTTCACAACCGTCTTCAGTTCATTATATCGTTCCTTCAGATCCTCATGGGCTGCTTCAGCAATATGCACACGCATTTCACTGTCAGCCAAGTTATGCAAAGTATCTTGCAATTGTTGCTGTAGATTTCGGTACTTCACTTGTTGTTCCTTTAACTTCGAATTAAGTTGTTGAACCTTTTGAGAATTATCAACAATTACTTGGTTCTCGATCACTTCATTAGATTCCTCCATGGATGTTGTGAGAGATGAGCTTATCGTACAACCTTGTGAAAGTAATTGTAATCTTAGATTTTGTATGATGTCTTTGAGATGATTAATTTCGGCAACCCGTGCGTCTTGGTTGATTATGGGCTTATTTTTAATTTGTCGTGCGCGATTTGCATACCGCAAAGTACTCAGTGTCTCGCCCACATTATAATCTGCAGGACTTACGCATGCTATCATCAGAGTTATTGAATTGCCACCCAGTGAGTCCTGGAGTAGTCGAGTTAATTTAGAATCCCGATATCTTACATATCCATTTCCAGCTGAAAACAGGAAAATATGTAATTCAGAAGTAAATAAGAGAATTGTACTTACTACCAAGAGCTGAAATCACATTTCCAAGCGCCAAAAGACCTTTATTTATATTGACGCCTTCTCGAAATCGATTTCCAGTAGCTTGGGTTTTATTACATCGCTCCGAGCCAGCAAGATCGACAAAATGAAATTTTGATGTAGTGTTCGATTTTCTATACATTTACCAATGAGATGAGATCATATGGATTACTTAGAAAGTTAAAAAATAAAAAGTTTAAGGAGTTTTCTAAAACATATCATATGGAAGTTATATAAACGATATAAATAAATACATGTGTACATACGTTTCATCTTTTTTCGTAGATAAAATTGTCACTGTGAATATACTATGTGAACGTGACGAAGTCTCATTCATTGCCGTAGCAGCCACAGCGCGACCAGCGGAGCCTCGCACCAGGACATCAGTCAGTTCATTTGCGTTGTGTACAAGTTCCTCAGTTACACCCGGTATGATGATGCCAGATTTATCTTCACGTATATCTACTACACTATTTTCGCGCCCATTCTGCGATAGCAAATCAAAGAGTTGCTCTTGATACAACTCCATGAAGGAGCACTTTACCACAAACTCAAATGTTTCGGAGTTCTCGGACATCTGTGAAAACAGATCGCAGATAGCTCGCGGTATTATCCCGGATTCTTCATTTAATGTGCCATCGTACGCGGTGCCCATGGTATAGGTCTTGCCGGAGCCAGTCTGCCCATAAGCGAGGATTGTAACATTAAATCCGTCGAGTAGTTTCTTAAGCATGTCGGCCACACATGTCTCGTATATTGTATTTTGCATGACTTCCTTATCAAACACATAATTAAATGTATAGGGTTCTGTTCGATTCACAATCACTTGTGGGACTTCTCCGGATGCACGCTCCACCGCTACTTGGCAGCCGCGTTCTCTCTCTGATTTCGACAGCGGACGCACGCGCAGTGCAACACTAATACATTCCTTCTCAGCCATATGCTACCAAGAAATTACTAAGCGCGAGCGCATAGAATTAAAAAATAAAATAAAACAAAAAATTTCATTAAATTATTAATTAATGTGTGAACGTACTTTTTGTGTTAGGTTTTTGAACTTGTGTTAAGCGACCCTTATAAATTTGTCCTTTTTATTACTTATTATTTTATTAATTAAATTTATTTTTTAACAACTGAAGGCGTGTAATAATTATCAAAAAATGCCGACAGATAAATCAAATCCTGCAAAATTCAAATATGGTGACAGCGTCACTTCTTCCTCTTTTTTTAACTTCTTGATTACTATAAATTTAAAACAGAATTTTCATTTAGTGCTTGCCAACACTCTCCAACACTTTGTGAATGGCAACAAAACAAAACTTAACAACACTTAAAGTATTACTTTTCCATATTTTTCTTTATAATAATAATCAGCATGGTTGCAATGCTTTCGCTATATAATAACATTTATTCTTTGATATATAATCGCTCAGTAATATTAAATGAAACCTTCATTCATGAAATGAATTCGCTTTATAAATTATTCATAAACTTATTAGCAAAAATAGATTGTTACGAAATGAAATGGAACACTTTATTTCTTCTGTGAATGTTCACTTGGGAAATTGGCTTATCACGAAATGAAACGAAATGTAATGGCACACATAATATTTCTTTTTTGAACATTCACTTTGGAACATTTGTTTTGTTTTGTTTACTTTGTTTAAAGCAAAAGCAATAACCAGATTAGTCGGATTAGAGCGGAAGCAAAAGTACTATGATAATATTAATAACATTAACAAAATGACTAAACAATTCGTATTGATTAGTAGTTCTGCGCCAAAAAATAAAACAAGGTGAAAATAGATGTTTAAAAAAGACAAGAGAAATTATCGTTAAAAACAATTAATCAATTTCAGAAACTGCGTCCTATTGTTCTCTTTGATTACCACTTTGTGTGTTCTTTGTGTTGCTTATCTATACATATATTTTTGCACTGAATTGCTACAATACAAATTCGATACGCAAACTGATAATTATATTGATGAAACTTATCCGCAACGTTTGGTTTGCTATTATTCGGCACCAACAAAAGATCAACAATTGAATGATATTCGGTTAGACGATGTACCTGGTGAACTGTGTACACACATCAATATTGGCTTTGCAGATTTACAGAATGGTAGCATCGTAGTAAATTCCATGCTATTAGATGTTTTGCAGGAGCAGCTACCGGTTTTTCGTGCAAAGAATCCAAATGTTAAAGTATTGATTTGTATCGGCGGAGCCAACAGTAGTCCACAATATTCAGCAATGGTCGCTAATCATGACAGCCGAAAACATTTCTTACGTTCTTTACGAGACATCCTGAAGAAATACCCTCTTGATGGCGTAGATCTTGATTGGGAATTTCCAAAAGCATACAATAAAGAGCGACAACATCTTTCACAACTTCTTTACGAAATACGCAAGGAATGGGAACGTGAACACCGCCAAGATCGATTGCTAACACTTGCCGTTGCAGCGCCAGAGGGTATTGCTTTCTTTGCATATGATATTTCGGAATTGAATAAGTATGTAAATTATGTCAATTTGATGACATATGATTTTCACTTCTATTCAGAGTTTTCACCATTTACTGGTAAGCATAAACCATAATGGCAACAGTTCTTGCTTCTATATACAATATTTTGTTGTATATACAATTTTAGGTCTAAATGCTCCATTATATGCACGAAGCAACGAACACTCTATTCTAGCTACAATTAATATAGACTACTCGGTTCATTGGTGGCTAATGAGTGGACTTGAACCTCAGCGTCTAGTTGTTGGTTTGCCCACTTATGGGCATTCATTTACGTAAGTCTGATTAGATTACCTTTTTATAAAGTTTTTGTTACCCATGTTATTTTCTTTCCTTTTAGATTGGTGAATCCTTTTAATAATGGCATCAGTGCTCCTGCATCTGGCATTGGTCGCTGTGGTAGTCACGGTTTTACTACCTACTCAGAAACCTGCCGTTGTGCCACTGATCATTTACAAGTTAAGCGCATATTTGACAATGAAACATGCTCTCCTTTTCTGACTGGAAACGATGAGTGGATATCATATGAAAATCAAGAAAGTATAAAATGTAAAGCGAAATATATTAGGAGCTTAAACGTTGGTGGAATTATGATATTCTCTTTAAATTCAGATGATATAAACAATTACTGTGATGACAAACAAACAAAATCTAAAAATAACCAAAAAACATTTCCACTCGTTCAAATTGCCAAAGATATTTTAACAAATTACTAAATGAATGATGTAAATAAATTAAGTATTGCGCTGTTCTGTATTATTAAATATTGTTTAATAAATTCTGCATAATATAGTATTATTTAAATCAATAGCAATAATAATAGTCATAAACGTAAGCATAATAATGTAGCAAATTAACACATTTTATATGTATGTATGTAGTTTGATTGAAATAACAATACAATACAATAATAGATGCGAGAACTAGATGATAAAAGATATGTAGCTAACCTTTGTAGTGAGATACAATGGTATACATAAATACATACTTGCATCATGTAGAGTTTGTTAGTTAGTTAGTTAATTATCACAATTTGTTTTCTATACTTATATATTTTTTTTTGTTTTCGTTTTGTTTGCTAATGCAATATTTGTATAAAATTTTAAATTTTCTATTTTTTGACTTATGGTAAAGAAACAATTTATATGTGTGCAACCTATTGTTCTCCCATCCATAACAATAAGAGAGAATGAATGAATAATATAGAAAGATGTAAACAAAATTAATTGGAACAGGAAAGTGCAAAAAACAAAAATTTATACAATAATCAGAGATTTCATAGAATTAAATAAATAAATAACAATATCCTTTATTTAATTTGTTTAAAATATTTAAAATAAGTGAATTGCACTTTTCAAAAGAAATATGTATATTCAGGGTTTTCAGGGAATGATTATATTGATCTAATCTGTCTAATCTGATCTGATCTTAATAGATATAATAATGATTTGAATAAATTTAAAATTTTTAATATATTGTGTTTTTTGCTCTATTATCTTATTATCTAAATTATCAGGACTTATGAATTAAGAAATGGAAAAAATAATTTTTTTTTTGACATTTACAGGATTTTACACAGATAATGATAAACAATAATAATAATAATCATTATACGTTTACTACACAGTTGTGTTTAGCGTAATACACCAAAATAACAAATAATAAGTAATATAAAGTTTGTCCGTCTGCCACAAACATATTTTGTTGAGATTTAGCTATTATAAATTGGTAAATTGAATTGTATATATATTATATATATATGTAAACCTGTGTTTTTGTGTGCGCAAACGGAGCAAAAAAAAAATTGTGATTATACTTAAATCACAACATCGTCCTCCTCCTACCATCGTCAACTGTTGATGGCATCAGCAGTAAACAGTACAAAACATGAATTAATAAGGTTGTCGTCGCCCGCAATAATCATGTGCCGCTTTTATTGGTATTATTCGTGTGATTTTCTTCCGGGGGTGCTTGGGCAAGTAATTCATCAATTTGTAGTTTGTAAGCTTGTTTTAGCTCAGTTAAATCAAGTTCTAGTTCCTCAGTACGTTCGACTTTTTCACCATACATTTGCAAGAGTGCATCATATCTATTCCGTAAATCTTCGTAATTCTTTTCCATTGTCTCGTATGTCTGTAATTGTTCTTTACCCTAAAAGCAAAATTTAAATAATGAAACAATAATTGATAAGAAACTGATGAAAAACTTAACTTACATTCTCAAGTTCAACTGTCAACGTGGCTATTTCTTCATTTAGTACTGCGCGTTCGGCTTGTAATCGTGATAGCTCCCATTGTATGTGTGTAAGTTCACCATCTCTTTGCTTTAATAGGGATTGTAAATGCTCCAATGTGGTTGTGTTTTGAGTAAGAATATTTAAGTGGACACCCTGAATGATGCCCGATGTTTGACGACCAGAGTTCGATAAACAATCCAAATCATCCTTATCCATTTACATATGTAATAACAATGTCTCTATATATGTTAAATATAATTAATAAGAAACAAACTATTACTACTCACCGTTTGCCAGTCGACAATTCCACACAGAGCATCGTCATTTGAGCCACTATCATTTGCAAGACTAAGAGTTGGAGATGCTGGTGCTTGTTGACTATTGGAATGTACACTTTGTCTGCTGTGAAGTAGATTCTGCTGCTGTTTTTCTTGGTAATCTACTTTCACTTGCTGATCATTTGCGGCGCTAACAGCTTCGACAGTCAGCTCACTTGTTATTTGCGCACCATCCTCCTGATTTCTTTGAAGAGATTTCAATTTTCTATTATGATTTTCGAGCTCAGACACATTTTCTTTATATTCTGTTAGCTGTTTACTAAGTTCTGTTATTTGTCTAAAAGAAAAATTTACATTAATATAATATATTTGTATATAATAATTAGTACATACTTTTTGTATTCAGCCTCTTTTGCATTCATATCCAATTCCATTTGACGTTTAATAATGTTAGCATTTTCAGTTTGTAGCAATGCAGCTGAGAGTTGTTCTTCCAGTTGATTGCATCGCAATCGCATCAGTTCATATTTTTCATTGTGTATGGTCTCAACATTTTGCAGTGAATTTAACTCCATTTGCGCTTTTTCTAGTTTCTGCAAAAACAACTGTTCCTCTTTATTCCAGTTGGATGTGCGTTGATTCAAGGTTTTCTGTAAGGATTCAATTTGGCGTGTTAGCAAAGCAGTAGATTGACTCATTTCTGTTGTGGAGGTTTCAGTACGTAGCTCCGCTTCTTCTAAGCGTCGAAGCAGCCCCCGATTTTCCTCTCGTAATTGCTGTTCACGTTTGGCCATGCTTTGTTCTGTTGTCCGCATTTTTTCACGCATATCAATTAACTGTTTATTTTCAATCTTAAATTTATCCTCTTCTTGCCGTGTCCGATTGTGTAGATCATGTTTGATACCATCAAAGCTACTTTGCAAAGCATGCAGTTTTGACTCAAGATCTTCAATATGACTATGTAATTCAGCATTTAGCTCATCCACTTTCCGCTTTTCCGTAGTTATTTTGTGTACAGCTTCGATTTGAGTACGTTCCACATCATCCTTGGCAGCTAATGATTTCTTAAGGCGTTCCGTTTCACTTGACAATTGCGAGATTTGCTCACCATTTTTCTTAAGCAGCATATCTGTTGTCTTCTCTTTGGCACGCAATTTCTTTATAATATTTGACTGTTGTAATATCTCCTTGGATAATTTTTCACCCTCCAATTGCAATGCAGCAATTATTTCGTTGCTCTCGGTCAGTTCGTCTTTTGGGATTTTATTTTGAAGTTCATCCTTAAGGGTTTTAATTTGTATTCGTAGAGCGTCCCGTTCACGTATGCTTCCTTGAAATTTCTTTTCCAGAGCAGACAAACGCTGTACCGCTTCATTTGCATCCGTATTAACATCACCATTATAGGCGGCATCAAGAGCTGCTTGTAATTCTTGGTTCCTTTCGATAAGTTGGGCATTTTGGTGTTCAGATTGTAGTAAGCGCTGTTCACGCGCCTCAATCACTTGATTCAATTCACTTATGCGATGAATTAGTTTATCAAGTTCTGATTGTGAATCTTCGGATAACAATGATATTTCAGATAGTTCACGATAGTGTCCTTTTGGTTTTAGCTGACCAACGATCACATTACCAGAATCCTTTTGTTTCGGAATAGTTTCCTTAAGTTTTAAGGGACTTATGCGTGTTGTATTACTGTTACTGCTATTTGAATCTCCATTTAGATTAGAAATAATTTCAATATCAGATGACGTAGACGAATAGCTCTGATCAACTAATTCACCCTTTACTTGAGAATCGGTTATTTTAAATTTATTGCTCATTTGCATTTGGATATCTTCGAAACTTTGTGTAGAATCTGAATCACCTCCTCCTGTCGATCCATGAGTTTCACTTAATGCTAGAGCTTTAATTGTTTTAGTCGAGTCTTGAATCGAAAAAAAAACAAAAAACATAATTGTTAGTAATACATATATAAAACATATTTCTAAAATCATTTACATACCATTTAAATGCATGGACTGTTCGCCAACACCAACACGTTGCTCATCGTCATCATCTTCGTCGTCAGCAATATTTGATGTATCATTACTGGCAATAATCACAATACTATCCGGAAGCAGTGGCTCTGTATCCGGTGATGTTGCTATCTCACTAGCCGTTGTCCCTGTTATCAACTCCAATGAAGACTCTGAATTGTTTATAGGCGCATCATCATCTAACGGCGAAGTTGGTGAAGACAATAAATCCACAGAGTCCGATGTAGCAGACTGACGTTTCACAATTAATTTACTATTTGCAGCAGTTGGTGTTGTTGGAGCACCTCCTGCAATTACATCACTTGCACATCGCGGTGGTATCGTTACCATTTCATTGGCATTGGGGTTGTCAAAGAACGCTCCTGTCAAAGAATTAAGTTGTGACGTTCCCGCTGACGTTGATGTCAATCGTTTTTCTGCTTCATCACTTGTAGGTGTGTTAGTCGGTGGCCCACTAATACCACCTTTGTTATCATCATCATCCTGAATATCAAGTGCCTCAATCAGAACTGTTTTTGCCTTTTCGAACCAACTCATAACTCGTGTATGTATGTCGGTAGATACTCAATTAGATCACTATATGAGTTGAAACGCTAATAAATAATATTAAATTCACGATATCATCTGAAATTTCCAATTTGAAATTTTTTATTTTCTTTTTGTTTGCAAACTCGAAAAATATGTTAAACGTTGTTTGTTTCTCGCTCAATAATTAGTTGCAGTGTTGGTGAATTGCTAGTGCAAGTGGAATTTCGATAACAATATTGCCACCCCACTTAAAAAATGTTATTCAAATGATATATTGATTGCGTTGCAATGAATTAGAATTTACTATTATTGACTGCCAATAGTTAATCTTAAAAATCCATTTATTGCTTATGTTATTATCAAATTTAATTTGTAATTTTCTTATCACAACAAACTTTTTCAAGCAGTATATCAGTATGGCAACACTGCACACGTACGTCACAAGATTCGATATTTTTCACTGTCCGCAGGTATTCTTTGTCCGTTCTTAATTCTGTTTGTGATAGCATTAACAAAACTAGAATTTAATGTGCATGAACGAATTAAAATATTAGAAAATGTTAAAAATTAGCGTGATCACAGCAGCTTAACAAATTCGTAGTGAACGACTCGAATTTTTGGCAAAAAAAAAGAAAACAAAATATTATCATTTTTATTCAGACAACGAGAGTCAAGTCGAGTTGAGTCGAGTCACACCTTTGTAATACCCGCTTTGATTGGTGTATGCTGGAATAAATAACAACAAATACTACTAATTACTACGACGCACCGAATAACAGATCGACTGAACGGCCCATTGACCGACCGACTGTAAGCCCAACCGACCGCCCGCCTTCTTTCCATTCTGCTCTGCAGTTCCGCTGCTCGTAAAAAGAAACATCAGCACCAGAATTATATATTTAAATTGCATCCACCACCACTCTGAACTTTGTGTGAACTTAGTGTGGTTACACATATGTATATGTATATAGATTTTTTTTTATGAATTCATAATTGTTTGTTTGGTTTGGTGGTCGTCGTTAAAAATATAGCATTTTCAATATATTTATCCAATCTAAAGCCGAAATACATATACTCAAACACACAACACATTAGACGAAAACAAAGCGATTGTGAGTCAAAAGATCTATGGGTCAAAAGGCGAGTACACCAGCAACCAGCGGCCAACAGAGCCCACGCTCACGGACATTCTCGAGTAGTTCGACGGGTGGAGCCGACACATCGCCGCCAATTTCAGCAGCTCCGAGTCGAGGTGGCGACACCGGTCAGGGTTTCAATTTAATGCGTACATTACCCGGCTTACAGGTTCATCATCATAATCAAACCTCAACAGTGGATCGACAACGAGCGCGTAGTCTAAGTTCCGTGCCAGATATACAACAGCCACAATCCCATCACACACAACAACAACAGCAGGGTTCATTGACGTGTCATCATTCATCATCCGGTAGTAGTCCACATTCAAATCCTGGTCTTGCCTCAGCGAACACCAATAGTTTCACAAATAGCGCAGCCACCGTGGCATCGGCTAACAACAACAGTTCAACAGCACCTACCTTTCTACATCAGCGACGTGCACTAGGGGATACCTTACGCGTAAGTGTTCCACTTGGATTAGATCCACTACACGGTCATTATTCACTCTTGCTCAATGATATCGAACGTGAGCTAGATCAAGCAAGACCAAATCCAAGAATAACTTCAACTACAAACACATACGATCAGCATAGTACAATGGATGCATTAAACTTTGCGGATTTACAGGATATGTCAATGACGGGAGCGAATCTTGTCGAGAGCATCGCACTGGCTGCATCAGCGACCTCTACAAATGGCATCAGCGGACGTGTATATACTGCAACATCACTTCCATCGCATATTTGGTCCTTTAATGGTGTGTATAAAAATATTAAACGCATGCATCCTTCTCACACACCCACACACACACACACACACACACACACACACACACACACAATCATACAACATTTACATACATATAACAAAAACAAATACAAATACATACAGCACATCTTCTACATAAAAGTATCAATCAAATCAAAGCAGCATATACATGCTATTTATGCACATCCGTTCATCATCTAAAGTATCCAACCAACCATTCACAACCACAAATATATCAGAAAAACTTTTCGAATGCTGTGTGGTTTGTACATAACTATAATATATTCTGAAATTTGGATAAGAGAGCGTACGTGTGCATGTGTACCAGAAAGTTTCCAATCATAAAAAGGCGATCACGCTTATAATATGCATCCATCTATCCATGTAGAGGGTTTGTTTCCCTTAAGGAATTGTGTGTGTTGCTGCATATCTACTTCATAAATTTTTGGGTTTTTATTTTAAATATACCCTGCATCTATCCATCCATCCATGTATGGTGTACTAAATTTATGCGAATAATGGTATGTATGTAGATAATAATAATCAGAGTAAGATCAGTGACAAGAGGACTAATCAATCGAGCAAGCATCATGTTGTGCGCTCATGTTCATTCGGCTTCAGTAGCTTCGTGGTGGCGTTACATAACAGCCCACCATTTGTCCACCGACTGATTGATAATGAATGATTTCGGGGCAAATGTGTAACTCAACATTTATCAAAATAAGAGTATATTATTGACCATTGATTCCTAAACATTTTTAAAATACTTAAAAATAGTTTTTTTATGATCTGATGATCTTACTAAATGACATCATGTGATTTTGTGCATACTTACATATGTATATGTACATACACATACATATTTCACTAGAGTAAATTGGCATTGGACAATTGCACATTGTTGTTGTTGTGTGGTGATGTTTGCATATATTGAAGACTTCATTAAGTTAAAAAAAAAAAAAAACATATGTTGTGTGACGACGAGTAAGTCGATCATGTCCGTACGCATCCTTTCACTGGGTACTCTACTTTATAATATGCAAATACATATTGTGCAGGAATACAGAATAATGATCCTATTCGCTAATGTTGTCTCAAGGAGTTTTGAAAAGAGAATTGTGCGATTCACATTTGTATACTCGTTCCCTTTTATTACAGGTATTAAGTGCCCCATGTGCAATAAGTTTGTACTGCCGGATGACATTGAATGCCATTTAGTTATGTGTCTAACAAAGCCCAGGCTCTCGTATAACGGTGCGTATGAACAACCATGAATTAATATTTAAAAAAAAATACAATATTATTTTTTATGGAATATTCCTCTTTCTATTTATTTATTGAAACTAAATATCAAATTGTATAATTCTTTTCTTTTGTATTGTTTGTTTCATTTTTGGTTTACAGAGGACGTTTTATCAGATGCAAAAGGAGAATGTGTTATATGTCTAGAAGACTTAAGTCCGGGTGATACAATTGCACGGCTGCCATGTCTTTGTATATATCACAAAGAGTAAGTAATCATTTTATAATGAAACCATAAATCTACATATAAATACTTAATACTAAACTGAATTTTGTATACTATTAAAAAAAAAAAAGTAATAAAATAATAAAATTTTCAATTTAAAATTAAAAGAAAATTGTAATTTTCTCTTCTCCAGTTGTATCGATCGCTGGTTTGAAGTCAACCGCTCATGCCCAGAACATCCTGGCGACTAGTTAGGTATAAATCCAACTGATTAAAAAAAAAAAACAAAATTATATAAAATTTAAATTAGCAATAAGTCTTTCTAAGACGAATCGTATATACATATGTATGTTCTCATGCGCGATTATTAATCAGTTCATGATACATATTTATATATATACACATATATATATGTATATATATACATATATATGTATATTTATATATATGTATATATATACATATATATTATATATATATATTTATATCTTTTTAGACAAATAAGTAATAATGTGCTAGTGATATGATAATTTTAAAAATTTCGAGATAAAGAAACCCAAATACAAAAACAAAAACATTTTATAAACACAAACAAAAACAAAATAAAAGTAAATAAAAACAAAACAAAACAAATGAAAAATAAAAGAATGGAAAAAATACATAATTAGCGCTTAAAATAATAAACAACTACCAGCTAAAATTTATATATGTAACAATAATAGAAAATATTGTAAAAGTATTTTATACTGTGACATTTTAGCCAATAAGTGTAACTAAACAACAAGAGTCAAACAAAGAAAAAAAAGGAACAAAAAAAAAAAAAAAAAATGATGAAAATAAACGTAAAATTATAAAAGTAAATCAGAGAAATACATAATGCATAGTAGTAGTAAGAAATAACATTTCACCAAAGTAGTTATAGGAACATCATGGCATCATATCAATTGTTGGCGAATCTCACAATAATGAGATCACACCAACAATTTTGTCTAGAATTAGAGTTAGTTTAATTACCATTCATAGTACTAGGTAGTACATAGGAGGGGTTAGTTTGTTACGTAACTAAAACTTATAATTTATTTGTATTTAACTATATAGTACATATAATATCTCGGTGACATCCCACCGATGGTATGAGACTGAAACTGAGATATACAAACTAGACTAGACTAATAAGAAAGTAGTAGTATGTTAAGTAGCTTTAACATATAGCTACTAATACAAATGTGTCTTGTGATGCGGATAATGAATCTGCTGATGCTAAATATTATACATTGTTTATTGTTTTGAACTCTGTAATTTAAGGATTATTGTTTATAATTTTGTATTATTACATATTTTTGTTCCACAAACTTCTATCCAGTTATCATCATCAAAATAGAGAGAGACAGAGAGAGTATAATTCGTTATAGTAGTTTAGTTTACTATTTATAGAATTGAAATTACTGCCTGAGTTTATAGATCGGATTGAGTTGGTTCGTTATTTTAACTTTTCCCTTGTTACTTTGTTCATCTAGAACAACTTGTTTACTTGTTTTGTATACAGTAATGAACAAATCAATCTTCAATCAATTTTATTTAGAAAAAAAATACAGACTCAATTAAAATTAATACCTAGAAAAAAAGTCATATATATTATATTTATATGACAAAATGAACATAATGTTTTTATATTCTAAATCAATTCCCAATTAGAGATTTTTTTTCAGACTTCGAGTCACACACCAGATGTATGTAGTAAGTAAAATTATTAATGGATATAAAATTAAAATATTTTTTATTTTTTTGAGAAACCAAAAAGGTCCTTGCCTTTTAAACATAAGCTCATCCGCTTATGTTCCCTCCTTCTTTGACCTTCCTCCCTCCTTTATTTGAGTTTATTGAGTAGGCGACGACGATAATGATATAGTATCAACTGCATGCAATTTCTACAGAATGAGTAGACAGAGCAGGCTAGTATGATAACTAATATCAAGGTAACGCCACACTATTTGTTGTTTCTGTAAATTTATTTTTTTGTGTTTGTTTCATTTTCAGACGTTTTCTTCTCATGTATGTATCCATTATCAATGGTTTTATATTTTGTGTGTTTTTGTACTCATTCACAGTATTTAAGAGCTGTGCGCATATTTATATGTACAACACAATTTATACCCATGGCGTCCAACCTTCATAGAGCACAGCTAAATTATCTATATTTGTGGCTTCACTAATAATGTGATCCACTTGCTCGGTTACGTTAGCACGACGATTGGGATCTGGATCACGCCCCTCTAACTTCATGCGAATTTTCTTCCAAACAGAGACGCCATGTGCATTACGTTTCTGTTCGTTATGATTGATAGCAGCTGGAATATATGAAATTTTCAATTGTTAGGATGGATGCAAAGCAAAGCAAACCAAAACTCAAAATTAATATTCGACTTACTTTTATTAAATAAAGACTGCTGATCTAAGCACGATTTAAGTTCATCAATATGTTGAAGGCACTCTTGAATTGCAACAAACGATTCATTCAGTTCTGTAAGATCGTTACTTTTTAGAATCACATTCAATTTATCTAGCAGTTCTTTAATTTCCTCATTTGTGACATTGTCATTTACATCTAAAATATCTTGACGTATTAATCGCAGTTTGTTGCAATAGTTTTTCATAGCAGCTCGAAGATCCCGCAAACGTGTGGGAAGAGTTAAAAGATTTTTTCCGTTGCGTTCACATCTTAATATAATATTTCGCATCTCTGTGATTTTTGTTGCATCAAGAATTTTCTATAAAAGAGACAGAAATAACCAGAAATAAGGTCAATTCAGCTGATTATTAATTAATTTATAACACTAACCTTTAAATTCTGTCCTGCTACAGAAATGTGTTCCAGATTTAAATGTAACACATTTTCCAAATTCGATATTCTGCGATGTGCTATGTAAGATTCTTCATCAAGTAAACCAATAACGTTTCTTGCCCAATCGCGATCAATGTTACCTTCCGGACGAAGGAGCTCAACAATAGACTCCTCTACAAATGATATAGTTCCTTTGCTATGTTGCCAACGAGCATAGGCATTATTCCATGTTTCAATACATGATAAACCATTAACTTCGTTCTCCTTCAATGCATATCTTTCGAATAGACACACAGCCTTTGCACTATCAACAACTTGTTTGATTAATGCTATAGAGGCTTGAGTAAATTGTTGCTGCTTGCTTTCTCTGCGTAGAAGGCCTTCGATGTGAGTCTGATTCCAGTCTGATTTCTCTTTTTCTATTGCAGAAACATTGTCTGACATTTTATTTTGATGTACACAAATCGATTCGATCAAAGATGTTAGCAAGCATGTATTCTGGTGAATGGCATCCAAAAGATTCTCCTTGTGTATTATATTATCATTGAAGTTACTATAATGCAAAGTCTCATTTGACCAAAACAATGCAGACGACGTGGCTCTTACAAAATTGATCCATTGAATTGTGTTGTATATTTGGCGTTCTTGTTGCGATATATGCAAATGTTTTTCTAACGACACAAACAAGTTATTCGTTTGAAATTCAATTTCGCTTGTATCCACTAGATTAAGATTAGTATCTTGATGAGAACCAAAGCCACCCGCATAAATATCATTGGAGAAAATTTGAATCAATCCAATAATATTGTTACGTTCCATGGTAGTAATAAAACTATTAATAGGCAAGGTTAATGAACGAACATCATAGTCGTTGGCAACAAGCAAACACTGACGTATAACTTCCGCAATCATATCAAATTGAATATTACACAGATTACTGCATAAAATCCCTGTGTCCTATAATTAAAAACAAAATAACAATTAGGAATTTTAATATCAAAACCAAGAAGAATGGAATCTTCGACTATGCCGTAGATGTAATACTCTTCACGCAGCACCTAGAAATCGTTTTTTGTATGGGAACTATTTATATGGCTGATGAATATGAATCAGAATTTTATTGTGACAAAAATTTCAAGATGATAGCATAAAAAACAAAAGTTTTTCTAATAAGAACATGAATTTTAGTAGAGGGCTTTTGTGTGGGAGGTACCCCTCCTGAAAGGCCGAGTGTCTTATAATTTTAATGTATGTGGATCAAACACTTCCAGTTTTTAAATTTCAGTTCGATAGCACAAGCAAAAAGTTTTTCTAATAAGCAAAAAAAAATTTCAGCTCTCTGCCTAAATCAATTCGTCTCGTCGCACTGATCAAGAATATATATACTTTATGTGGTCTACGATGTCTCCTTCTTTGCATTACAAACTTCATGACAAATAATATATCGTGAAGAGTATATTGAAATATGTATGTACGTATGTATTTTTTTTTTCTACTTACCAAATTATGCTTGATTCCTTTGTCTACTATACGTTTTATTGTCATATGAGTAGTTATTTTCAATTGTTCTAGTGTTTCCTTAAAATGCTCAAAACACTTGAATATTTTGTTAAGAAAATTGAAAAACTCAAATTCAATTTTAGACCCATTAAATAAATCTTTATCACTTATTTGTCCTGGTGATTCCAAGGCCCGTAGAAACACAGAATAAATTTCATACGAACTCATTGTACAGAATTTCTCCAATTTTTTATTATCCGTTTTATTGCTCAGGAATAGCTTGAATACGTATGAAGGTAATTCGAATTGAAAGAGATCTTTTAGATCAGACAATGATTGTAATGTTGCTTGAAGATTAAAAAAAGGTTTGCATCGATCACTTCCTACCATAATAGTCTCAATCAATGTGCACACAATATTCACATAACCCAATTGTTCGGTTATCAATCTAGGGTCATCTGCTAACAGCATTTCGTTCTCGATCTTCACAAATGTCTGACTTGTTTTCTGAATAATTTGACCGAATACATGATACAACTCAAACCTGCGATGCGACTCGATAGAATTGAACTTTTGAATTTCTTGTATTGCCACTTCTTTTTTGCCAATCGGAAGCATCTTTGATTCCTCCAGCTGGTTGGTAGACTGCTGCAAATCAAACTTCAATTCAAACCAAGCATATTCCATTTTGTATAAAGACTGAAGCAATTCGTCATTTTCCAGTGGAGATCCATGTTTATTTTGCCAAATATCATGCATAAGAAAACTGGATTGTTGATCTTTAGGCTGCCTTTTTGTATATAAGCCAAATGTGTTATTGAATAACAAATATGGATTTCTTTTAAGATATTCCACTGGATAAAAAAGCACAACAGACACATACTGGCTCAACTGTTCAACACATTCTACTGCAATGTCAAGACCTCGTGTTTGAAGCTCATCAATTTCATGTCGTACGCTTTGGTATTGGTTAAGTTCTTGTTGCGATTGCTGCAACACTTCGCAAACCAGGTTATAGTCATTTTGCCAATCATTTATATCACCATCAAACTTTTGTTTCAAGAGTTTCTCTCTCAGTTTGACTAGAGTTGAGGGCTCATATGTAATGTTTTCATACAAAGCTATAGTATGGTTGATATGTTCGTATTCAGATTCAGAGTTCAAAAGTGCCAAACGCAATGCTTCTTCATCTTGTTTCTTCACCTTGTAGCGTTGAGTGGCAGTATTAAAGCTATGACTGCCTATAGCTGAGCCAAGTGTTTCTATTTCTCGTATTAGTGCTGATTGTTTTACAATAGAACTAAGTTCTTTTTCGCACACGTTCATTTCAATACGGCCAGTTAATAACTCATTGAGATTAAGTTCGACGTTTTTTAGAGATGTATGAATTTCATGGCTATAGAAAAGTTACATGATAATAGATAACTATAGGTTCTCATACGCACAAAACTGATCTGAAATGTTTACCTGTATTGTAGCCAAATGCTTTTAATTTCACCAATTTTCTTGCCAACATGCTGCAAGAATTGCTCCCAGTCTTGACGTTTGCCAGTGATACTTGCTTGTGGTTTTTCGGTTAATGCTTTATGCTTTTCTGTCACTGCTGTTGAAAAATGATTGACATTAATATTCGGAACAGTAATAGTTTTTTTTTACAACATTCAGCAAACCTTTATCTTCGATATTATCTTCGCTAACTGTCCAATCTACTAGGGGATCATATACAAATGCTTCCAGTAGAGTCAAAAGCGTCTCACGCTCTTTCCGCAAAACCTTCATTACATATTCACAGCCCAAACGGAATGCACCCTGAAAATATAAAACAAAACAAAACATTCATTACCTATTTAGTTCATTGAAGGTTATATTAAAGGTTACATTATACAGGCAACTCGCGTTACTGCCCATTGTAATGCCTGAATTTAGAGGGGAGAGGAAGGTAATTATCCCTAGTTGTTCACAGAAGCCAACAGCACAACAAACAGAGGCATGTGCTTATTCCCCTAAATTGCATTACCCTAGATAAAAGTCTGATTTCCTAGAAGAAGAGGACAGTCATATATGAGGTGTTGAATACTTTAAGATTCTTCCTCACTTCTACAGCTGCGAAAGAAGTTTTTATGTGGGACATTAATTCAATGGCGCAATGACCCGTCAAGACTCCCGTCATCATCCGAATACTACTCTTGTTAAAATGTAGGACCTCGGAGATAGTTCCGTAATTCGTAGCTAGGCTAGAGTATTCGGTCGATATTATAGCCTGGGTTATTTGCTAATTGTATGCCTGCTGCTAGCTCTTTGCGAAGAAATACAGAATTCTCTCTGTTGAACGTGAAGTTAACTTCGTCTTAGTCATGACATTACTGAGGGAGTTTGAGAACACAGGTCCATGAGGACTCTTAATTTGTGATTAAATAAGATAAATGCTGCTTAATGGGGATTCTTCAATTGAATATATCGTTTCATTAGGTACAATGTCGGTTATTTGTGAATATTGTTCTTCTTTGAAATGAAAGAATGACTTGAAATCTCTGAATATCGTTGTTGCTTGCAAGGAAAAATAACCGGAACCACTATATAAACTCTCTTCTTATGGGTGACCACCTTAAATCAAAACCATTTATGCGCAAATATACGACGACGATATCACAGTGTTTTTCAAATGAGCTCTTTTAAGAGTACGCAGGTTGTTGACCGTGGTTTTATGTCTATTTTCAAAATTCAGGAGGAAGTATATCATTAAGCTGAGAGCTTGCAGATCTATTGCATATCAGATTCCGAAACACTAGCGTTAGCGAGATTTGACAGTGTCGCCCAACCAATTGATAATAGTTTGGTAAGATCTTTTACAAGGTATGATACATTCTCATAATATTTACAATTCCCAAATTCAGTCTCCAGGACCTCTTAGACGATCATATCAGTTGTACACTGAAAAGAAAACTGAAACGGATACTGAGAACTGACGGGATGATAATATTTGTTCCAATTCAGTTCGTTGAATTGGTACGCGTAAACCAGTGTGTCAATTCATAGGTTGGACGAATTGAATCAACTGAGAACAGTGAAACCTGAATGGATCGAGTAAAAACAAACCTTTATCCAAACTGAAATAAAACAAGAAACTGTACTGAAGGCTGATAATGACACTCTATCCCATTCTATTTCATAATTCTGTTTTGTTTAAAGGTTTTAGGCAAAGCCGGAATGGGTCGCTTGTTTGTTATTGGTATAATCGATACTTCTTATAAAGGGCATTTAATAAATTTCCATTTCAATAAATAGGCACCCAATCCAACCCAACAACGAATGCATGTGTATTTTCTTGATCAGCAGTCTGTTACTATAGAAATCTGTTTGTCGGAAACTTTTGAAAATTTTGAAATTCTTTTCTGATAACATAGTGAGGGTTCGAGTATATCCGACTGCAACATACATAAGAAAATAAAATTACATTTTAGATTTCATAACGTATGAAATAAATATTATTTGTTACGCTTAATCTCACCAATTGTATTGTATCTAAGCACATACAAGCCACATACAGTCCATACATACTTTCCATATATACAGTTTTATGACCATAATGTCATCATGCATGTGTGTGTATGTAAATGTATCTGCACACATAATATACACTTTATGCATACGTTAATTACAGATATTAGGATTTAGGTTTAACTAAAACGTTATCAAGTTCTCTTATTGTTGTGTTATTATTAGTTGTCGAAAACCGATAAAGTTGAGTTGTGATATTTTTATATGTACATATGAATATAAAAAGAATATCGACAAATATGTGGAACAAGAATAACATCATAAAAATCAACAGAACACGTTTATTGCCGCAATGCTTTTCTCACAGCAGTAGTGGGTCCCACCAACGGATATTATCAGTTCGAATCAATGCTACATGGTATTTGTTTATAATATTTTTGATCAAGTAACTCCACACTTTCTACTCCGTCAACGAGAAATGGGTACGGAGACGTGTCAAATGTTTCGCAAATGTACATAGTACATGTATATATATCATTCCATTCATATCGAAATAATAGCAAAAAGAGTAAACAACCGAACCACATGTTGATTGTCAACTAATAGGTAATTAAACTAGAGGTTTTGGCCTAACATATTCAGATTGATGTGTCAAAATGAATAGTCATCAAAAGATACTATTGTTTAACAGCCAACGGTGAGTGAGTGAGTAACTGACTGAATACTATGGTATAATAGTACCAGATAAATGGAGATCGTATTCAATGTAACACATTGTAATGATTTGCAGGATTTAACGAATTAAAGGGCCTTCTCTCATTTTCAATACCATGTGTGGAGTGAATACATCCATCATATGTGCAGAAGAGTCTGATATGGAACTAGAAATCAAAATCGGAGTGACAAGCGGAGTATTACTTTGGGCCATATTTAATGGCGTGCTGTTCCTGTTTATCTTAGGCGGAAATTTATTGACGATTATCGCTATACGTATATGCCGCAATCTGCGTTCTGTCATTTCCAATCTGTTCATATTATCACTGGCTGTATCGGATGTAATTGTTGGTCTGGCATTGCTCTATCATGTTGCCTTTTATATGGGCTTAGGCTTAAGTAAATCGCGTATTTTGTGCCTCTTACGATTCTTCTTGCTTATTTGCGGCTGCTGTGTATCAATACTGACTTTGATATCTATAGCTATTGATAGGTACATTGCTATTGTATATGCTTTGCATTACAATCGGTAAGTAAAAATTCATGATTAAGTACTATGAATGACAACTTATCTATATTAACTACATGTTTATTTTGTGGTGCAGTTTCATGACACGACGCGTTGCATGTTTCATTATAAGCATTAATTGGTTTATAGGCATATTAATCGCCTTAATACCAACAATTTGGAATAAATGGTCCACAGCCATTGAATGTGAATTCGATGAAGTCTTGTCACCTTGGTATGTTGCTGGGATAATAACGCCGGGCTTTATTATTATTTGGATATGTATGCTCACTGTTTATTGGCGTATTATGCGCGAAGCATCAAAACAAGCATACAAATGTCGTCAGTCCATAGTTTTTGAAGAGCCCTGCGGGGGTATGCACGCGCATACCGATTGGAAATCCGTACAGGTAAAAAGTAGTTTAAAATTCATTTAGTTCTTAGATTTCTTATACCAAAATGTACCCACAGATAGTTGTCTGCATTATGGGATGTTTCACAATCTGTTGGTTGCCATTCTTCATTGTAGCAATTGCTCAACTATTCCATTCATGTCGTAGTACTTCATTCCTCTACAGAGCAACCGTTTCACTAGCAATGACCAACTCCGCTTTAAATCCAATCATTTATTCATGGAAAAATGCAAATTTCCGCAAGACTTTTGCACAAATGTTGTGCTGCTGTAGTGCTGTGGTTTGCTGTTCGTCGTCGTCCACCAGTGATCATCATCGAGGTGATTGCGTGCCTCAAATGACACCCCCACCGGCTATGGCAGAATCGCGTTATAACATAAATGAAGAAGTCTCATTGCCGCCAATTTCATTGATTTTAACATAGAAAATATTCAAAATCAAGGCAAATTTTTATATTGTATACTGAAGAGTATATTTTGAAATCAGAAATTTTTACAAAATAAAAAAATATCTATACAAATCCAAAATTTGAAATGATCATATTCAATTAATAGAACAGGGGACTTTCAGGTTCGGAAGCAAAAACAAACCACTCCCTGATAATGTCATCCTGCTACTAACCGAGCCAATATCCGAGCTTTTCCATAAAAAAAAAAAAAAAAAAAAAAAATTGTTTAGAGGCACTGCGCGATTGCACTGAGGACTTAAAGAAGGCATGCTCCCCAACAAGACTGTCATAGTTTTAGATATAAAAGAAAATTCAAAAAACATCTAACACCTCTTATGTGACTATCCTGCACTTCTTAGAAAACTGACCTGACCTTTTCTCGGAAAGCCTTTATTCGAAAATTCTGGCAGTTTGTCAAAATAGAGTCTTCTTATCGTTTCTTCGCATCAGTAAAGAACCCACAAAAGTGAGACATCTCCATAGGACGCCACAACAACCATATGTGAATAGGCAACCTAAAGCAATTGTTAGATTGGACAGAAAAATAAGTTCTCAAATGATAAGATGAGTTGTAGGGGCGTCGTTGTTCCCTTCAATGTTTTTCAAATACATAACTACAAAGTGATACCATACTCAAATTAATCATACATATGTACATAATACGTATGTAAGAGGCAAAATGTTATTCATGAAATGAAAATTATTATTGTACTCACCTCTATACCAGTAACGCCTAAAACTTCAATTAGGTTTTGTGTCATGCGGAACGGCACCTTTTCAGGAATACGTAATGTCTTCCCTTTGTCGAAGCATACATTATAATCAATATGAACGATCTCGCCCGTAGTTAAACCAATAAGCATGTTATCAAGATGGCGATCGCCTAGACCTATTATATAACCAATTACTGACATAACAGCTAATGACGCTGTGTACTTGCGTATCGATTGGCGATATGCTGCCGCATTAACAGAATGTGCCCATAATTCACGTACAAGTAAATCTCGTGGAGTTTCAAAGGCAAGTTCGCTTAGAGTTTGCCGTAGAACTGCCAAAGGCCACTGTTTCCGTGAATCTGTAATTTTCATATTATGTTTGGCAAGCAATGGTGCTAACTTGCCGAAGAATAATTCGGATGGACGTTTGGTTGGGATTGTAATTTCCTCTATATCCATGACTCCACTGCTCATATCTTCTAAGCGTTTCTTTGCCTCTATCTTTATTAGAGTTTGACGCTGTTGCCATTTCTTATAGACACCAAAAATTGGTGTCATACCATCAACCCAACTGATGAGGCCCGATTGTGGTCCAAGTGGTATGACAGAATAATGACGAGCTTGGAAGCAAAATTCTCTACCGGGTCCAGCATCACTATTGGAAGCCATGATTGAGTTAGAAATGGATAAAAATTGCATAATGCGTTCGTCCAAGTGGAGATCTTCATGGCTTTTAAATAGGAAAGTATATTTACGACCATTGCTTCCAAGGAAAGCAACTTTTTTAGGCTTTGTCTTTGTAGGCAATACACGGACAACGTTTTCCACGCCACGTATATAGATGGGTTCCTGCTCATAAAGATTTACACCAGGCATTGATATGTCAGTGTTTGACATTTTGGCCAAAACGGGACTTATATTTTGCATTTTAAGGAAACTTGCACCACCACGAATTGAATTATGCAAAATATTGCTGTAAAGGGTTTTTAAATTTGCCCAGGCTTCAGGTAAATTTGAGGTACGGAGCATTTTGATTGCATTTTCTATTTCCGCTTCAAATCGCCTTTTAAATGAAAATTCATAAGAAGTTTGACAGTCCCGTTCCGTAAAAGCTGCCACTCGTTGAACATCCTCAATAATTTGATTTCGAAAAGCATTAAATCTATTCGTTTTGCCTTCAATGTCGCCAACTTTCAATTCCGTGCCGATAGCATTTATACGGGGCAAATATTTTGTGTAAATTTGCCCCAGCGAATGTATCCAGTATTCATCCCAAAGCAAACATATACGCCTTAACTCCTTAACTAAGAGTTCCACATGGGTAACAGTTTGTGGTGCAAATTTCGAAAGACTACTCAGTAATGAACTAAAGCAATTATTTAGTTGCACAGTTGATTTGTCCATGTCCATATCAGATTCATTGTGTTGATTTTGAAGGCTTTTATGTTCCCGTTTAGCGCCAACAACTGCCGGAAAGATCACTAAATGAGGAACATTCTTGGCCAAGCGACAAAGAAGATCCGCAACACTTTTACGCACATAGGGCTCATGATGGTTTAAACGGCTGAATAATTGTGGTATAATCATTTTCCATGGCTGAATTGGTGTCCTTTGTAAGCCCTCCTCTAAGACATCTTGCAATGCAATAGCGTGTTTCACTATTAAACGTAAAAGCCGCAAGGTAGTCATAACCACGGTACTACTGCAGACACTATTGGAATTATTGTCACCCGGTGATTTTAGCATTAAATAATGAAAATAGGCCCGCGATGAGGCTTCATAATATTCATAAATGCTTTTGTTAGCCTTTAGCCAGATTTTGATGATTTGCTCGATTGTAGACGCCGGTTTATTTTTAAGGAAACTAAAGTTTTGCAACTCCTTCTTAAGCAGTTCAGTTGATGAGCTATAATCATCATTTATATCAATATCGTCTGAATTATTGCTCGTATGATTATTAATTTTAGCCACCAATTGGTAGATGATGCTCGTATCGGTTAGGTTCTCATCACCGATGATCTCTTTGATTTGATCAATTTCATTGGTCGAAAGCAAACTGCTATTATCATTGCTACGTGATTCAACTATTTTTTTGCCCCAACGATAACACCAATTTCCAAATGTTACCCATGCTTCATCACACACCTCATATTGATTAATGCTTGCGTTTATAAGTTGCCCAATCATTTTCTCGGATTCCGGTATGGATTGCGAATCACTTAATGGCAATCCTGGCAGCAATTTTACCAGCCGTTGTAGTGCAGTTTTATCAATGGTAGGCGGTGAAGGGCTATTACCATTGCAACCGATACGCTGTGTAAGCCATTCCGAAAGTGTTAATAACATAGAGGAACTAACTGTTGTATAGTTTAAGATTTTAGTTTTTTCTATAATATGTTCGTGCATACGATAACAAAGCGAAGCCACCAAATTTATTGATTCAAATTCACTCTGTTTTTCTTGCACATATAGCCATTTGGCAACTTCAGTGTAACCTCTCAAAAGTTCATTATCCGCAATGTTCACTTTATAATTGGGATCGTTTATCACTTTGGCTGATAAATTGCGAAGTGGCATGGCACAATTGTGACGCATAAAGAACCTTATAAGCATTGATTGGCAACAATTGTAGTTACCTTCTTTGCGTGCATTTTCTGCTATATCAAGATACAAGGAGTTTAAGGCTTCAGTTGCTTTGCTTGTGTTTGTGCGTTTCTCCAGGAACTCTGACCAACTGAGATATTTGATTAAGACTGAAGTAGACTTGGAATTATTAAATTCATTACACGATGATGGTGCCATAAGCTTTGGGTATATTGAGCAAAAATCATAATCATCTTTTAATCCGTTTGTTATATATTTAAGTAAAGTTATATTCTGTCGATATTGATCTGATGTACTATTGGAAAGCATAGCGTCGTGCCAACTTATTTCCAAGGATTGCTGCAAACTTTCAGGCAGCAACAAGTTGCTATTTGGCTTTGTAACCATTTGTTCAAGGCAATGGTCTTCGATTGCCTGTACCAAGTTCATAGTCGAGAGATCACATGAGACTTTTGAAGAATTTGCAAAAGTCATTGAATTAACCTCAGGCCAAACAGTCATATCATATAATCCCTTGACAACATCTGCATTATTTAGACTATTTGATTCATAGTTTGTAATTATATCATCAATTTTACTCATATAAGAATTTTTTGCTTGAGTAAAAAGATTGAATTGATTTCCCTCCTCTAGCGTGAAGCGTTGTTTCAATATTCTTAAGTTATACCACTGGGCTGTGTCATACAAACAGTATTGAAGTTGAGCAATTATGAAATGCCGCACCAACTTATCTAAATTAGTTTCATTTAGCAAAGTTTTGTAACCATTTATAGCGACTTCTTTATGACCAGCCGCTTGTTCTGCTGCCATTTGAATCCAGTAATGTCGTTTGCCAGTCTTGGAGCGTGCAAGCAAGTATAATCCTTGAAGAGTGTCGGATTCGTTGCAGGTAAGAAGTGCCCATGTCATGTAAACAAGGCTTTGGATGAAATGTGGATCGCTCGGTTGGACAATCAACAGCAATTTCTAATCAAAGAAAATAAAGATAAACATTAATATTTGCATTGTTACATGGAATCAGAACCAAACAAAATACTTATATGTATTTATGGTTGTTTCATAATGACTTGCCGCTTTCCCGATAGAGAACACTTGAAAGTAGAATAATTACCAGCAATCTGTATATCATATTTAAAAAAGATGGTGAGGCATTATTGGGAAGCGGGAAACCATTATAAAACAACCTAATATCGTCTTCAACACATCATACCTCACTGTAGCGTATGACAGTTTCTGGTTCCATACTGTGTATACCGAGCATTACAATGGCTGGTGTAATGCGATTGAACCAGCTCTGACATGTTGATATGTTCAGACGAAAGAATGAGCGTACTGGTCTCTCAGGGGATTGAAAAGCAAACGCAGTGCCCTCAGCTGCATTATATACAAACTTTTCCAGCGTCTCTATAAAGCTCAGCAGAATGCGAATATTACGTTGAGTGTAGAAAAACACACTCACATTATCTATTTTTTTCTCAGTGTCGCAACTAAATTTTTTCATTGTCAGAGTATATTTTTTGATGATAGCCTCAATAGCAAGAAATGTGTCCTGCGGCTTTCCTATATATGTACGCAATTTCTGTTCAACCAAAAAACGTGCCAATTCGAACTGCATCCATGTACTGAGCTTTCGCGTCGTTCTAAATGTGTATGAGAAATGTTCTTCAATGTAATTCAAATTTACGGTCGCAGAAATATGTTCGAGAAAGGAGTGTTGTATGAATTGCAAGAATTGGTTATCATGGGTATCCTGAATGGTATCCAAAAACAGCTTAAAGAACTTTTCATCTATTGCAACAAAAGGTTGGATTACTCTGTATTTGTTGATCAAATCGTCATCGAATCGGTAATTTGCAACATTGTAATGTTGTAATGTAATTTGCAATGGTAACTTTGCGTATATTTCACTAAACAAGGGATACATAGAAATATCTAGTTTATCCAGTTGTTTCAAAGCTGTGTCTCGAAATAATATTAATAAATCAGTTTTGATTCCGTCATAGTCCAACAGCACTTCAATGCATAATCCACACTGACGTGGTGCCAATTCCACCACAGGACCGCCGATAGCTTTACAAATGTTTATAAAAGTATCATTATGTGATAAGGCAACAGCGATTTCCTTGCTTTCTATTAGCAGATTGTAAGTCCACTTGAGTAAAACTGTTAAAGTTTTATTATTAATGATATTAGCTTGTTTTAAACTACTTGCAATGAAACGAAGAATAGTTGTAAAGTTTTCAGCTGTTGGTGATGTATGATCTGATAGGCTTCCAGAAGACGCACCACTGATGCTCTTATTAATTTGTAGCATGCGCGAGGTGTTGCGAAAATTATGATTCTTTTCACAATGAGCAATAAGCGTCAGTATAATGGAATGATGGATTGTTGGACTTTTTTCCCAAATATCGAATTCATTGGCACGGAAATTTGATATTAATAAATCCAGAATGGATGGCTTACATGCATACATTGCGATGATTGAACCAGTCTGAGTTGCCAGCGGTGTCAAAGCTGACAAATAGAAATTGAGACGCGTCGCAATTTCTATCGTTCGAGGCGTTTCCATTTCCGCCATCTTACCAGATGTTACGACATCAATACAACAGTCGATCTCTTCAGTCAGACACAGGTATGCCTCCTGCAGTAATGGCACATTCTTTACCATTAACAAGTCTTGATAAATGCGCATTAGTAATTTATAGCTTCTGTCATTGATTTTCAATTTCAGGGAATTTAAAAACATGTGCAGTTCATAGCAATTAAGTTCTTGCGGATTGAAAATTAATTTAACAAATTCTGTTGTTAATTTTGAACGTTGTCGCTGCACGTAGCATAACGTTAAATATAGTACAACTAATTTTTGTTCTTCATTGAAAGTCATTATTTGTTTTAATTCCAATTGGATAATATTACCTATAGAAGCCATATTTATATGCTGATATTTGTTCAGTAGGCATATAGAATATAATTCATTTATGTTGCATACTGCATCGAATTTAACTTCCTTTGTAGTAAGTAAACGTAATAATATTTTAGTTCCAATTCTGAGGGCTTGTCCAACAATCTCCTCACATGGTGGTGTGAATATGAAATTGGGATTACGTAAAAGTGACTTGAATAATGAGTTAAAAACACCAACAAATCCACCAATACGTTCAAGTGAATATTCCATATCAAAGGGTAGATCCATAGTTTCATCCACCGCCATCTCCATCATTAATTCATCATCCATTGGATATTGATTTTCTATTTGTTGACTAAGTGCGGCTATATCCTCATTAAATTCCGTCAGTAATCCAAATGTGAATGTAAGTTTGTTCCGAAAGAACGGTGCGAATTCCTGAAGTACATAAGCACAATGTTGACGCACATATTTTGGCTCTTTCGACTCGATATGCCATCCAATGATGATGTCAACTACATCGGAAAAATGCCCTTCAAAGTGGTACGGATAGTTTTTGGAAAAGGTGACAGTGGCGCTCGTTATGATTATAAAAATATGTCCATTATCCACATTTTCAATGAACTCTTTCAATAAACGAATAATTCTGTCGCTATGTGATCCTAAATTAAGATTGCCAGTGTCATAACTAAAAAAAAAAAAAAAGAGTAAAATAAAAGAAGAAAATTTTTAACAATCAAACAATTGTAATAGAATTGAATTTACTTACGTTAAAGTCGCTTTTAATGCCAATGCTAGTTCTTTTTGAATTCGTTTGTTGGTTTTATATGTTTTTCTTATAAATTCTTCATACACCGAAAATGATGAACGTCCAATGTATGCCATAAGACCAACTAAGCTGCAAAATTGTTTTAAACATGTTGATGGACATTTCTTAAATGCTGCCAGCACATAAGTCAATAGCTTGTCAAAGGAACGTTTTATGTATGCGGTATTCGTTGGTATATGGACTGCAACATCAAGTTTTTTGCATAAATCCACCCATCCCGATATGGAATCTTCGCTAAGTAGTCGTCGCAATAATTTAGACACATGTACATCATCGTTACTATTATTACCACCGTTTGGTGTCGGTTCTTTTGCTTTATCGTTCATTATGTCGTTTTACTGTTGAACTTCAAATGAATGTAAAAATTATAAACAAATAACATATATATCAAATTTGCGAGTTCAGTATATGAATTTAAAATCCACAACTACTACTGACATTTGTGGAAACGATGATTATTATTATTATATATTATTACTTACAGTTTTTACTGATGTTACTTGTGCGTTTATGTTTTCGTTCGTTTGGGATTGGGAATGCGAATGTACAAACGTGTTCAACAATATAAGAACAAAAACGGCGAAAGACTTAGAAGTGGTGTAAAAATTAAAGTATTATATTTTCTGATGTTTTTTTTTTTTGTATTTTTAAAAAACAAAAGTGATAAAATTAAAAATTAGAGATTCATTTCCCGGATTTTTTCTTCTTCATTTATTAAATAAATATCTAACTATTAAAAATACCAAAAAGAAATTTCAGAAAATATAATACTTTAATTTTTACACCACTTTTAAGTCGTTCGCCGTTTTTCTTCTTATATATTCGTACACGTTTATAGCAGCAGCAGCAGCAAAAACCAACTAGAAAATTTTTATACTACGCGAGTCTCTTAACAGAGTTTTATTTACGGTTTTTCATTATATGCGACGCCACGCGTGCGTTACTTACGAACTTCGCTTAATTTACTAATCCTTGCGAAATACTTTAGAAGTTGACAAAGCTGCAAAATTGTTTGTTTTTTTATATGTAATTTCCCTCTCGTTATGCTAGTTTCGATTACCCATAAGTTTATTTTTTTCTTAGTAAAAAACTGATTTTTGTTTTCTTTACTAACCCGCCACTGTCTCCGTTAACCACCACTGTCTCCGTTAACCACCGCTTCCGTCAAGTCTTGCACTACCGCCTCCGCAACAACTTAATTGGCCACAATTACAGTCCTGCTATGAATAAGCGCAGAGAGCATGCATTCTACGGACAATATTTTGCAAACATCTTGTCATTTCATAAAATGCAACAGCCATTACATTGGGCCCAGATTATAAGGAAGAACAATCTGCCGCTGCCCGCACATATGAACATTGAATTTTAATCAACAAACTACATCAAAATGCAATCGCAACAAGTATCATCCACCACTTTCGTACGTACATAAATGCACATGTATAATTTGTGTAATTTTAAATATTTATTAAAAATTACTCACCTTATTTCATATCTCTTAATTATTCTATATAGCACAGCGTCATTAATTTTTTTTCCTTTTGTTTAAATTGCTAAATTCAACAAAAAAAAAAAAAAACCGAACCGACCGACACAAAAACTCTCGATAGAATAAAATGGATGGAAATGTAGAATTCTTCTTCTTATTTCAAACCATCCCAACCGTTTCAGTAGTGCTTTGGCTGCTAAAAAATAATTAAAGTTCGGGATACATATGGAATAGAAACGGAAACAGAACCAGAATTGCGTTTCCGTTCTGGTTAGTGTTCAATAATACAACTTAGTCATTTCACATACTATGAACAGAACATAGGAATAGGAATGATGAATCAATTCATTTAAAATGGCAAAATAATGCATTCATGCAGGTCTATTGTATGCATTATTGTTGTTGGAATTTGAGAGAATAAGAACCAAAATGGTTGTTGGTATTTGAGGTAAGAAAAATGTTTGACACAAGCGCCTTCTGCTTAAAGCATTGCATAGAAAAATTGCTGTATTTATACATAATAAGTTTTTCAAATTATGTCATGATTTGTGCTTAGGCCACTGTTGTTCTTATATACTGCGCGACATTAAGTTAGGCACCCCCTAACTTCATATATTTTGGATCAATATCAGCCAAACGAATGAAGAATACTAAGCTTACGCTGTCCGTCCGTCCTTCCGTTCCACCGACTCCGTTTGTATCTCATAAACCGTAATAGATAGAAAGTTGATGTTTATTTCTATTGTCATATCCACAACAAATAATAAAATTAAAATAAAGTTTAAAATTAAAGGGGGTCACCATACAACAAATTTGTGTTTAGTATGATACTCTAAGGGTATGCAATACCTTATTATTTAGCAACTACTCAAACCTCATCACTTGCGCCATCTGTGTGTGATTTGATCATTTATTTCAATATTGCAACATAGGTGTGCTGTGTTCTTTAATGGTCATGTCTTTCAAATTCAAATTCAAGTATGGTCACTGAAACATACAGTAAAAAAACAAAAAAGAAAAATATACAATATACAATATCTACGGACCCCTCCATATGTGGCTCCGGCTCGCACTTGGCCGATTTTTTTGTTTACACACCAATCTGCAGTCAAATAAAGCGAAAAAGGTAAGTGGATATCATTTCGATATTATTTTAAACATTTTTTTTGTGAAAATATGCAAAAAATGGGAACCAAATATTGGATATTTAATCAAAAAAATATGAAGTTATAGCGTGTCCTAACTTAATGTCGCGCAGTGTATATATTTTAAGGATTCTGTTGTATATATGTAAGTTGCACCGGACCCCACTATTTCTAATCCCCAACAGAGTTTTGCCCGGTTAGCCGCGACTCAGGTTGGAGCTGTTAACCAACTCTGTTGGGAACAGGGCCGGACAATTTATTTATAAACCCCCTCTTCTAATTCCTCACATCTATTCTACAGACATATTCATAAATAGAAATATATATATAAAAAAAGCTATATCTTCCTACTCTCCCCTACTCATGTTACTCAGCAGGCCACTGCGATCACCAATGTCATATGCCGTGGGTGTTCCCACCCATCAATGAACTAACCCTCGGGTCAGTTCCGAAATCATGACTACCAGGCTACGATGGCTTGGCCGCGATCACCGTCGGCCAATTAGGCCTACCGCCCCTATTAAAAAAAACTCTCATGCGAAAAAATATATAAAAAGGTTTCTTATATGTACATACATAGTTTTTAAGTATTCTGTTAAATGCCACTGTTATCTAAATAAGTTTTCTTATGTACGTATATATGTAGGTTTAAGTATGCTGTTATATGTTAAGCGGTAAATTAAGTTCTTAATAGATCTTGTAAAGATGTTTTAAATTAACAATAAGCTCAAAATTGTAATCTCCATTATCATTTTTTTTTGACGATTGGAATTCATGTCTTGGAAAACAAATGTAAAATCGGATCCTTACAAAATAACAATGTTACAAAATGCCATTAGCAACAAAACGAATTCAATGTATTTGCGGTAAAACCAGACAACAGTAAATACTTTTGATTTCTTTATAGTGACGGCGACAATGAGAATGTCAGAAAATTTGTCATTATCTATTGTGATTGCATGTGTCACAAATAAAAGTGTTTTAGCAGTACCAAACCACCTTTGTCTATAGAAACAGTAAAAAAAATGTCATAAAAAACAAAAAAAAATTATATGTATAATAATAAAATGGATGACTGCTTCCGTATCTGTTATGTTCTAATTGCAGTCGCAAATGTACTAGGTTCTGGTTCTGTTTGTGACACCACGGTGGTTAAAAAGTGGTCATGTTTCATTCAATTCCATTTCATTTCATTCCAATATTAATTTTTAGTATCGTTGCTATCTTTTCAAGAGTTCTGCAAAAATTTTGTGAGGCAAACATATTGACATAGGTGCAATATTTGTCCAACTGTTTGTTGTTTTGTTTTTGTTTGGATTGTTAGTACACAAACAAACAAAACAGCAAAATGGAATTACCAGCTCAACACAGTGGGGTTAAAGGTAAAAAAAGAAAACGTTTGGTAAAAACTTGTATATTTCATTAAATACCATATAATATATCCGTGCCATTTTAGAATTTCAGGTGGCGGGAGTTTCACGCAGTGGACGCGTACGAAAAAAATCATCAAAACTAATAGATTTCGAATCACCTGAAGAGTTTGATAAGAGAGCGAAACGTAGTGTCAAACAAACACCGAAATATGGCTCTCGTGGTCGACCGTCGAATGCAGTCAGAGAAATGCGTACTTTGGATTGTTCCACTGCTACTATGCCAATGCGAAATGCATATAGCAACGATCCACCGTTACTTGGAAGGTATGTCAGTCGCCTTGTTACAGCGGGCGATTCTGATGAAGAAATTGAGAATCTTGTAGCTGATTTGGTTCAAGGTGTTGAAGCAGAATGTTCTTCAAATCAGTCCAAAGTGCGTCAAAGTTTGTACATGCGTGAGAAGTCCAACAAGCGGAAAATGCTTGTTGATGGTGTAGTAGTAACAGGAAAAATGCATCGTAAAGATAAGGGAAAATCTAGGCATACCGCATACAGTCTCTGGGCTCGAGAAATACGCAAGAAAGACTTTCCAGATTTAGGTAATCACTAATAAATAAAAATTATTATGTTGATGATGTATGATATTAATTTTATTTGTTTTCGTTGTCAACAGATTTCTCAAATGCCGCACGTCGTTTAAGTGAGCTCTGGTCAAATGTTTCTCACAAAGAGAAAAACGCATGGCGTAGAAAAGCCAAAATACAGGCAACAAAAACGAAGACACGCGAAAATAACGGTCCAAACATCGGAACTGTTAATCTCACAACTAATGTGGCAAGTAATGTGCCAATGGTACAGAACATAGCGACTGGCATGAATCGAGCCACAACAAATCGCCAAAAAAAGCTTGCCGCAGGACGGAAGCAACAGATACCAGATGCATTGAAACAGAAGAATACGAGTCTTAAAGTTTATGATCAGCGAGGCAAGTTACCATCGTATAAAGTACGCAACGTTCAGTCGAACGCTGATATCTCTAGTGTGAGCTATGACGCAGATGAATTAACTTGTAACAGAGGTGTTGTTACCCAGCCCAGTATTGGTCCTATTGATGCGGCTGCACACTTGAAATTGCTGGGAGAAAGTCTCACTATTATCGGGGAACGTCTAAAAGAACACGATGGCCAAATAGCCTTATCTGGTAGTTTATCTGTCCTTCTAGATAGTTTGCTTTGCTCCCTCGGACCGTTATTGTGTATGACTACGCAAATTCCAGGACTTGAGGGTAAAAAACAATTGAAATTGAATTTGGCAGAAACGCTTGACAATATTGCTTATGTTATGCCAGGTTTGTAGGCAGCATTTACCATTTAAATTGTATTTGTACATGTATATATAGTTTAAGGTTACTGAAGAATGTGGGTATGATGAATCAAATGTACAAAACTCACAAGGATCAATCGATATTAAGAATAAGCCAAGGACCAAACATCTATTTTACTCTAATATTGGTCACTGATGGGATTCAAAGGTAACTGAAGAAAGCAAAAAAGCTCATCACACAATTACACAATCAATTTTAAGAACCCTCGGCCAAGGACGAAAACTGTAAAATCCAAACAAGTTTTCCCTTTTCAATGCGGTTTTATGTATATAAATAAAAATATATTAAGGAAAATATTATAATATCTTTGTAAATATATGGAAAAAGTTTAGAAAACCTACTAACATGTTATACACACACACATCCACACAAACACACACATTATTTATGCATATTTTAAATGATTTTGTGGATTCAATAATTGTTACGTTCTAATGAGTATGCAAACAAACGATGGAGTTAAAATACATAATTAGTAATAAAAATATACTTACACATACTGTACTATTATTATTACAGAGAGCGATCCAGAACAGAAACTACTATTGATGTAGTGAATAGTATTATAAGTTTGTCACCATGGATTACTGGATCGCATAGCTCCCATACAAAAAACGTGAAGAGAATTACATCTTCGGCATAGTTGGAGATACCCTTCATTTTGGTTTTGTTATCATCCTGAAATTTAAATACAATAGGTTTCTAAATTGTATTTATCAACAATGCAAATTTCAAGATCCTAGGATTATTGGATCGCTTAGCTTCTAGGAGATGCGGACATAGTCGAAGATACCCGTCTTTCCGATTTTATATTAGTGACGTGCGGCTTAATGTATTAATTATCATACAAAATACATGAAATGAGATATGCCATTCTACGTAAAAAAAACCAATGACAGCTGTAAAGAAAATTTAAAACAACAGTTATAGAAATTTTAATAAAAAAAAAAAACATAAAAACCTAATATGTTATTACACAACAATACAAAAGAAAAGAACACATAAAAAATGTAGACCGCGAGTTCAGAAAAAGTTCATCTTAAATAGTAGAAAAAAAAAATGGGGCAATGCGCCAACATGGAGCTTCTTGCGATGAAAAAGTAGTATGTATGCATCTCAGTTATGGTGACCTCAACTGTAACGGGAGACGACTGACTTCCATCACTCAACCATATGTTGAGCTGCAACCAATTACAATATTTTATTTGATAACAAGGTTGGTTTAATGCAAAAAGAAATCAAAGCCAAATAGGATATTCATAATCATTGTACCATCTGTTCTAGCATTTGTGCCAGTTGAAAATATAGATAAAACAATTCAGTCAATGGAGAATAGTATTCAATGCACAGAATTTTGTTCAAAGAATTATTACTTTAAAACTAGGAAAACTATTCTCCAGTATCATTGAACAGCTCTACTATAACACAAAGAGATACAATGTAATGTTTCGACACACACCTGGATCGTAAGTATGTTATGAATGTATGTATCATAATGCAGATTTAGAAAACGGAAAATAATTCCAATATTGAGATATGTACTGTAAAGATATCAGTTATGTGACTCTACTTAGTTTAACAAGTGTGTCTAGCAATAAGTTTTTTAAGCAACATTCATGTCCTGCATAGAACGAACGAATTTCATTCAACATAATTGCCAAACGAGGTACCCAGCGACTACTTATTTTTTGGCTAAGCTAATGAAACTATTAGGATGTAATATGTAATTAGTTTTACTAGAAGAAAGCAAACACTCGGCGACGATACAGGGTATTATTTTGATGGGTTGATTAAATCATATTATTGGAAAAGCTTAAAAAAGTTAATCTAGTAAATATGTATACAAAAAAGTAGGTTTATGTAGTATGTATGTTGCCTATACACTCCGGACACACTGGATTGATTTCGATGAAATTTCCAGGGAAACTCTAGCATAGGATGGAGAGTGTTCCTGTGGAGTTTGGTGTGGATAAAAGTATATGCAGTCATGGGCACTGCCAACCGATGTATAAACTTAAAACTATGAATGATCATACCATGATTTATGTATTCAATTGAAGGGAAAATAAGAGGTTTGCCGTACCTTAACATTTTAATTTGGTTGAAGTAAAATAACTTCCCTACACAAATTGGAAACTCTAACTGGAGGTCATTGATATCCTCTGTGATGTTGGATACACAACTACAAACAGTATGCGAAATGTAGATGCTGACTTTATACAAGTAATTTTTTTTTTTCAGAGAGGTCGTAGCAATTTGTGCCGAGACATCTAGTGAGTCAATAGAACTTCTTAACTTGACTTCGTAAGTCTCCAGTCCTTAGGTATGACAAAACTGCGCACGTAAATGTACATCCCTGTAACAGTCCTGCGCAAATGTAATCACTAACACAACTCTGAGAGAGGTAGAGTCCATCAATTCCTTTTATGTTAAACTGCCCATAAGGCATCAGTGATCATCAGTGTGCTTATTATTGCGTATGTGAAATAATAATAATGAGTCGTTTTTCAACCCTTCCATATTTGTTCTCGGAATCAATGTTCTACCACTTGACCTCGTCGTAAAAAGTTTATTCTCATACGTTGTTGACAATCGATAATTTATTTATCATGGAGTGCCCTCATTTCAAATTATTATTATCTATAAAATTGCTGACCACTTAAATATAATTATAACAATATGTATTTATTATTATAATTGCGCAATATCATATTTGACACCACTAAGGGGCACCTGTCAAATCACACGAAAATCAAATCGGAAACTGAAATACAAACTCTAAGAAAACAGCGACTCTTAATAACAAAGATCATCAATTCTCAGTATTTCCAGTTATATTAATAGATTTTATGCCGGGCTCAGTGAAACAACGGTAACGAAATAATAAAAATTACGTATACGTAATTTTAAAGTCAATAGTTTGCTAGTCAATAGTTTGCTAATGACTTAAATTCCAATTATTACCATTACCAATTTTTGACTAATTTAATATTTCTTAAAAATTTATTGTTGATTTTTCTGATCCCTTCACACATCCTATGCATGCGTTAATATGTAAAAAACATTACATGATTTTGCCCACTAATAATTATTAGTTTTTTATTATTCATTACTTTAATGTAAAACTTTCGTTAGTTCTAAGAAATAATTTAAACTGTACAATGAATTGTCATCCATAGTAGTAGCAACTAATGCTTTCTCATGAGAATGAACAAAATTCCATGAATTCAAAAAGTTAAAAAGGATTTCTGTCTCCATATCCATAACCTTTATCATTTCCGTTAGGAAGTTTTGTTTTTTACTTATAATTATACGAGAAATTTCAAGTCTGTTAAATTGTTGATGCATTTATAATATAGATATAGGATAGTTTTTGTTATAACTACTACTACTACTACTACCACTACTACTACTACTACTGCTACTATTACTATTACTACGTTACTACATGCGTGACACTTACATAATTATTGAAAAATAGCCATAAATACTGAATTGTCCCAAGAATATAGGGGCACTTCATAATCACCCCGCTAGCACCTTAATTTCTTATGATTTCTTTAAGTCTCATAGATATGCATATGTATGTATGTATGCATAATGTTCATATACACATGGAATATATATACATACGTATGCAAGTAGCTGCAGGTTATCTCTTTTTAAAGCATGCAGTGCCGTACAGCAGTTACAGACCACAGACAGAATTACATATGCCTACAAAAAATACATACATACATATATAGGTGTATGTACATGCATATGTATATCTGCAGATGAAATGTAGAACAATCACCCACCCTACAATTGTTCCATCTCTTGCGCTATCATCGATTATGTGAACGAACACCAGCTGTGATGCTAACACCTTCTTCTTCGCTCTGGCTGCGGCTTGATTTTCTTTTGCACTGGCACTGCTTCGTTAGGGGTTAAAGCATATTTTCCGAATATGTAATAAAGCAGCAAAAGGCAGTAACAAATTTCTCAATACTCTCTGACATAATTTAAGTTCAAGAGAGTCGTGTGGTAGATCCGTTGAGTGGATGCCATTGGACGATAACAAAGACTGACTTACGTTGTACCGTTATTTCGCAAAAGTATATTACACACGACAAATCAAATTGTAAATTACCATCGTTAATAGTGACATTGATTATACATGCTTATATAAGGGGTTTTCAAAAGGGTCATCCTAACTTCATTGCCTTTAACTTTTTTGAAATCTGAAAATTCGCGTTCTCCGTGGAAATCGGAACGCGCTTTAACTGTGTTGTGATGTCAGGATTCAAGATCCAAACGAGCAGTATATTTGTCATTTAATTGGCCACCGGTTCAGTGCTCGATAATCCAGTGCCTGTGCGTCTATGTGAAAGAAGGTCAACCATAAATATAGCTACGACGTCCGAAAGTTAGCACCAAGACCCGGAAATGCCAATCACACGATGTTCGCAAGTACTTGGCCTTTCAACCGTTCAGTATGTGGCGAATTTTGCATCGGGATTTGGACCTATACCCATATGAAATTCGGTTAATGCAGCATATGAAGATTGGTTCCTAGAGCATATCCCCGTTGATTCACATTTTGGCGATAAAATCATTTTCTGGGATGAAGTTCATTTTTTGATGAACGGCTGTGGGGGACCGAGATGCTACAGCAAATATTGGAATTGTCTTTACACCCCGAAAAAGTAACTGTGTGGTGCGGCATATGGAAATAAAAGACGAGTGTGTTTGATTAAAAAAAAAAAAAGGAGAGAATTATCTTAAAAATGGGAGAACTAATAATAAATCGTCATTAGATCAGGAAGAGAAAAAGTGTTCATCTAGTTAACAGAAGAACTCAAGGAGAACTATATATGAAATTTGCAGACCCAATACATTTGATTGCAACTATGTCCCGGGTCTTCAAAACTATCATCACATTTCAATTGAAAGATGATGAATTGTATAAAGGTTACAATTCGTTGAGTATGTATGTATGACTCTTCTTTGTAAAAAGTTTACATTTCCGTGAGTTTGACTACCTACCTCTACTTGAATCGTAGTAAATCGTTGTCAATTGTATACCAAAAAGGTTGCAATAGTTCTAAATTTTGATAGAGTTTTTCAACTTGAATCATGGTACAAAGATGATTTTTTTGAAGGTTACAATTCCTCCTTCAGAATTGTGATGGAAGATGCTGCTTAGCTTAAGTTAGATAAAGATTAATTAACTACATATAAAAATGCCTTGAGTATTGGGGAGTCCCCTGAGTTTTAATAAAACCTGCTCAGTTTGAATAAGCCTAGAGTAAGAATAACATTTGAATAAGTTTTTAAAAAATTACCATGGCGACATTTGTTTTGTGATTGAAGTGATATATGTACATATGATATGGTATTATATTGATATGTCATGGTGGGATTTGGTATAAGTATGTGTATAAACAAACTGATGATGTACGATGCAATACATTACGTGTAGAGGAGGGCTTTATTTGCTTTGCTCTACTTTGTTTTTGCAGACATGACAGGAACAGAAGCAGTAGCAATAGCAGAAGTAGACGCAGCGCATGCAGAAAAAGAAGCTCTTCATGCATATGTATGTAGCATAAGAAAAAAAAAAATGTATGCATATAATGTATGTATGTATGTTGTGTGTAGATACTTTTTCATACTCCTCTAACGTTGTCGTCGCATAAACGAATTGGGTTTCAGTTTGGGTTACAGTTTTCTATATGCTTTGTGTACTCATTTGTTCATCGCATCGCATCGCATCGCACCGCATCATATCGCATCGTTTTTTGTGTTCGTTTGTGTTGGTTGTTTGTGTTCTTCGTAAGCTTTTGAATCCGAAGCCTCGTTTCTGTTTCTGTTCTGTTTATTCTGTCTGCGCTTCTGTTAGTGGTGTCTGTCCGTGCCATACATAAATATGTCTGTATGTATGTGTGTTCATTTTATATGTATGTATTTTTCCGCGTGCCCATACACACTGATTTTTCGCAACATAGTCAGTTGTCCTACCTAAAAAACGATTGAATTAAGTCGTGTCGTGCCAAGCAGAGCAGAGAAGAGCAGAGTGGAGCCAGCCAACCAAGTCAGCGAAGCAGCTAGGCAGCCTGTCAGCCAAAAAGGCAAAGAGACGACCAGCCAGCTAGCAGCATGATGTTCTTCTGCACCGAGTTGAGTCGAGAGTTGATTCGAGGCGGCATCGTCGCATCTAATTTTTAAAATAAGTCTAGTTGAGTTGAACTGAGTTGAGTTGAGGTTGAGTCGTCAGTCAGTCAGTCAGATAGTCGCACGCAAAGTTAGAAAAACGAACGAACGAATGAAAGAAGAAAGAAAGAATGAAAGAAGGAAGTGAATTGAATTGAGTTGAAATGAATTGAATTGATTTGAATTTGAAATTGAATTTAGTTGAAGTGCAAGAGTCCAGAAATGATAAATTTTCAAAGTATGAATTTGATATTTGGTAAAAAATTTGGTGAAAAAAGTTTTAAGTGCCTTCTATATAAATACATATGATGTACATATGTATCTGTAACATAATTTACATTATGAATTTCTATGTTTTGTCTGTTTTGTTTTTTTTTTTTTTTGTATTATTTTTTTTTTTTTCTTTCTTCTATTCTTTTGGGAGTCATTTACATTGGTGGTCGGTCGTTGGTACTGGTACTGGTACTGGTGTATTGCAGGAGGCTTCACAGACGCAATTCTGTTAGCTTTCAAAGTTGTTACAGCATTAAAATCAATGCAGAAACGAAGCGAAGCAGGTCGAGCTGTAAAGCAGAACTACATCAAATTCAGCGGTGTTTAATACAATCGAACTGCCGAACGGAAGTGTAGTGCCACCGGAATTGAAGTTTTTTTTTTAAACCATAATTTTTTTATATAATTTGCCGGTGAAACTTTTAAATCTGTAAATCTTATTTCAGTGAACAACTTAAGTAACGAAAATATAGAATTGAAGATACAAGAATGAAGAATGTTGAACGAACGAAGAACATTCATTGGAAAAATGTGTAGAACAAGAAATTTCACAAAAATCTCACTACCAAAATGCATTTAATATAAAACACAAAAAAAAATACTTACATACCATATACATATTGAAATTTTTGGGAAGAAATACTACAACGAAAATCAATTGTGCTCTACAAAACAAAAAAAAAAAAAAAAACAAAGTCCATAAAATTATTGTATCATTATTGTTTATTGTGTTCAAAACTTCAAATTCAACATCAGGCCCTCAGATGGCTGGATGAACTGAAAGAAACATGAGAACATTTCTGCATTTTTCGATATTATCTTTGGGACAGCACGTACTATTTCTTAGTGGTTCCGTTCACAGAAAATTTGAAAGGTGTGTGTGTGATGATGACGATGATGATGGTAATGGTAATGATGATGGTGATGACCCATCAACATCATCATCAACATCATCATGTGTTGGATGTAACTACAGACATATGTATTTTAATATTTATGTATTTATATATCTGAGTATACTACTAAATAAATTGTATTTTACATAGTGTAAATTATTTTTTAAGCTAGTCACTTAGAATATTGAACTCTTTCTTTAGTTTCATAGACTCCTCCTGTCAATATTAAGAAATAATAAATAACGGGGTAGACAATAGATGAGGGATTACCTTAAATTCTTCCTCCTCCTGCTAAAAAGATACATGGTGATATATGTATGTATGGTTTTTTTTTGTCTCTTTTAATAGTCTACTCTAAAAAAGAGAAAAAGATAAGGTCTAGAGGTTTACGTGCCAATTTTCTAAAACTAAATGACTACATATATATTACGTATACGCATATACATATGTACATAAATGTACGTACATATGTATGAATAAAAACCATAGTGGTTGAAAATTGGGGTTGGGAGTTCATGATGATGATTATTAATCTTTAAGGATTAAATAGAAAAAAAAAAAAAAAAAGAAAAAACAACAGCAATATATTAGGTCAATTCACACCAAAAATATACTATATATTTTAATGGGGACTTCACCCTACTTATGTTATGCTATTATAGTATGTACATGAAAGAATTGTATTGTTTTTATTTTTGTGAAAAGCACATTTTTCTCATTTACAAACAAATACTCTCCAACAGTCCGTACAGTTCGTATAAGAAATAAAAAACAAAAAAATAAAAAATCAATTATTATACATACATGCAACGTCATGGATGCTCCGAGCAAATCAATATCTATCTCGCTCTCATCACCACCACGACCACCACCGACAATTTTCTTAATGCATGAACTACATAATAATATAGAAGTGTCGTATGTAATACGCTTCATATTGAGCACATAAAGCAATTACATGAATAATATTATAGTATATTGTATTTTGAAAAAGACAAACAGGATCAGGATGAATTTATTTGACACAATTTATTGCCGCAATTGTACAATATTTTATGTATTTCTCTCTCTTGTAAGATGTCACATATCACAAAGGAACGCACGCAGATGAATAATGTTAATTTCTGGTATTCTTCTTTCTATGATAGATATTTATTGTGCTTAATTTATTTATGACATATAAAACACTAACTATAATAAATATATATTGGCATGCAAGTTTCACAAGATTATGTAAAACAATAATATTATAGTTAAAAAATACCAGTGCCTTGGACTCAATGACAATTTATTTATTAAGCCTCTGGGGTCTAACTTTTCATAAATTCCCATAGTTAGTATATGTATAAGTATAATGAAATTAAATATTCCATTACAATTAGTTTGAGTACGAATTTTTAGGAAAGATTGGATTGAGAAATGTCCCAATCCTGGACATTCTAGGCATCCTGGGAAGTTCGGATTTTGCCGTATGTATTATAAGTTTGTCATAAAGATGGAGACATCGAAGACTCTATAAAGTATGTATAGTCGGAACTCCATAAAACGTCACTTAAGGGACTGCACATTTTACGACGAGTTGACATTAAATGGAGAGAAGAAAATCATTGTATGGCTAATAAGGAAAGCCAGCCAAAGTCAACTAATTGCGACGCTTTAGAGAGTTTGACATTAAATCGAATGACGTTATATGGAGTTTCCACTAATTTAGCTATGTCCGTCTGTACTTCTGTCCGTCTGTATGTATGCAAACTAGTTCCCCAGTTTTTGATCTGGAGAGCAAAAAGAAAAATGAAGTTTTTGTTTTTTTACCATACGCTGCATATTTAACGGAATCAACCGGATGGGACCTCTAGGAGAGTTACCACCCAAATAAATCCAAATTCAAATAAAAATCAAAGTTTCTGAGAAGAGTAATGGGAGCTCCTCTGTGCTGCGCAGAGACATTCGGGTGCCACTGGTTAAAAATGAAAGTCGTAGGTACAGTGAGTTATTTGAGATCAGACTGGAGAATCACCCCAACTCACTCGCTTTAGGTCTGCTTGACATCAGCGTTCCAACCAGAAAGAGTACCCGCTCGACCACTCCTTTCGTTTCCCTTTGTCTAATTGATCTCTGCTGAAGTTTCACGTATAATTCTCTTTATAATTAGATTTACTCATTGACCTTTCTAGGACAGATGGTAAATAAAAATAAAGATTACAAAAAAAATGTCCCTATTAGCAAAGCTCAGAAATTGGAGAGAGTAGAATAGAAACATAGCTGAAGTAGACTTCGATGCCTTCAGTTAATAAAAACTTAGTGGTTACAATTCAGTTAGAAATGTTCCAAAAACTTTATACTTCCAAAAATTGAGACAATTTCCCCCTCTTTAAATATAGTAGGAAGTTTATCTACTCATATGGTATAGAAATTATGTCAACAGTATAATTGCATGGACCCTTGACATTTTAATTGATTAAATTCTTAAGAATGATGAAGCTATTCTTACCGAAATTCTTTAATTTGCTCAAGGGTTCTTGGCACATTTAAGCATGCAACATATTTATGTTAGTCTTGGTGGAAGAGTGTGAATGACGATGCTATTGACAACTCTCATCTGCACATTCACTTCTCTTAAGAGATTGTTATTGGGTGCTTGTTGACCGCCCCTCGCTATACAGACGTATGCTTAATTTTCAAAAATTTATTTGTCACTTAAGCAAAAGTGGAGCCACTATACTGTACTATATAATATAATATTTATTTATATTCATATTGTTCACATGCTATTGCGTTTTGATTGTGGAAAATGGATCTATAAATTATTGTGTTATAATACTTATATCATACATACATATATGTACGAGTATGCTCATAAGGAATTTCGTATTAATTATAGTATGATGAATGATATATGTATGTACTTATTTGATTTAAGTGTGAGAATCAATGTAAGCCAATAATGTGTTAATTTCTTTGTTTCAGGGATTATTCTGGCATTAATTAATTGGGAATTTAAAATGAAGGTAGGGTCGGTGGATTTTCGAAAGTTCCACAAGTATTTTCTGGGTATTTTGTGTTTATACTATTTATTATACACTTCATACTACTAAGTTTGAAGCGTATTGCCGCATCAATCTGATGATTGTAATGGATAGAGTATTGTGTATGATGTACTGATACATGATACATCTTCTCAATAGGAAACAGAAAAATCGATTATTCAAACTCAAAATTTGTCTTACAATTTAAGAATTATAAACTTCTGGAGTTGCTACACTAAACTAAAATTATATAAAACAATTTAAAACTGATTAAATATCACCGTGAATGATGCACCTTATCAAAAACATATGGCTCTCATTATTTTGTCTTACAGAATACTATTGTAGATACTAGAGTATATGAAGTGTATATAAGTTTTGATGAGACCAAATAGAGAGAAGATTTTTCTTGTTTATGTTTTATAATATTTTTCTTCTATTTCTGGTTAAGTACTTTAAATTAAAAAAATATAGTGTAGTCAATATGGCAGCATTTCAATGACTTTTGACGATTTCTTTTTATTTCGACCCACCCACCACGATTACCACCGACAAACTAAATCCGGAAATACTTGCGTGCATCGTTGATGACATGATCCCTCTTACTATATGTTAAGTATGTACGTAGGTACATATCCAAGTACTTGTTCTCTTTTACTATACATATTATAGACAAGTCTCATCGTCTAGGATTATGATTATAATACTTGTCGGTTGGTTATATGAGTAAATATAGTAATTTAGTACAATAGTATTTAAAATACTATACACTACTATAGTATATGGTTTATTGTATGTTTATAATTGGAATCGAAAATGAATGAATAATTCTAATTTTCATATACCTATGCATAGTACATTATACATTTTTGTTTCAATTTTTTCAGGGAAAATAATGACATTAGTTATGTGAATTTTTGTCTTATCATGTCAGTTATACTTAGTATATGCGAAGCAAAAGTTTTTCTTGTTTATATTTGCCAAATGCTTGACTGGAACTGGAACTGAAAGTTTAATTTGCCTAGTTACAGACGGGCGGACGTACATAGTTAGATCGATTCCCCTCGCTCAGCTGATTAAGCTACATATGCATTACAATTAATTGGATCTGTTTGTTAGTTCCTTTTCAGTATAAACTACAAACAAATAGGATAGGATAAAGTGAAAATAATTTTAGTTTGATTTTAAGACAAATTTTAAATAAAATAAGAAGTAATGTTACTCTAATTATGCTTACTTACTAAGTCAAATCTTCGTTATGTATGTTAGGAATGAAATTGTCACTAATATTCATGATGCAATGATTTTATTCATGTCAACAGATGGCGTTAAAATCGTCCGTTTATAACAAATGAAGGAAGACGGACAATTGGGTTTTGGGCTACAAGTGCCACAACACAATAATTGCACTATGTGGAGTCGACGCCGCAGACGTCACAGGATTCGTCATACGCATACAGATTTCATTACTTTGTGCATACACAGGCAGCCACCTTGTGACCTGATTCATCTATCAGGGATTTGGCAAAATGAGCGCTGACAAAATCCTATGCTGCAGCAGTTCGTAACGACGACAAGTGGACAAAAGTCAAGGTATGGTTGAATTTTTCCTTATTTCTAATTAAAATTGATGGACAATATTATTGAACATCCAAATTATTGATATAAATACTACTTAGGTGCCATATTAATGTTCAAAAATTAGTATTTCCATAAGAGAAAGTTCATGAGTTGGGGAGGTGTAAAAGGTATATGAACTTTAGTTAACAAAAGTTAAGGATTTACCCTTGTTCTTTGTCATGAAATTTGTAATGCAAAGAAGGAGGGAGGCATCGTAGACCATATAAAGCATATACATACATTCTTGATCAGTGCAATACTAGCCATATTTGTCTGTGTGTCTGTATGTATGCAAACTAGTCCCTCAGTTTTTGAGCTAGAAGGCTGAAATTTTGTACGAAGATTTCTTTTTACCATGCGCACCATGGTATGCACGGAATCAGCCGAATCGGACACAATTTCACAGGTAGGGGTATCCTCCATACAAACCCCAAGGTCAAATTAAGGTTCTTATTAGAAAAACTTTTTTATTTATGGTTCGATCGAACTGAAATTTGGACATTATGAGTTTCTGATACCTATCCACCATCTGTATTTCATGACCCTTGGGTAACCAGGAGGTACAAACCCCCATTTAAATTAATCTCGTTACAAGAAAAAAAATTTTTTTTTTGTCTTATTGAACTGAGATTTGGAGACTATTAGTTTCTGTTTCATATCCATCAACCATGTTAATTACATTATCCTAGGGTTACCTCCCATACAAACCCACATTAAATGACAAACTCATAAAGAGTAATTGTACAATAAAGTGCCACTCAAACTGTGTTCTTTGTTGATACTCAAACTGTAAAAGAGAGCAAAAACGTTTTCTAGCGAATGCGTGAAGAGTATAACATCTTCGGCATAGTAGCCATAGCCTTCTTTCTGGTTTTATAATAACACCAATTATTGAATTCAAATGATTCCAGGATAGAGTTTTAATATTTGTACACACAACATAACTACACTTAAAAGTAATTTTGTTGTCTCTATTTAATTGGTTTTAAAATTACAGGAAGTGAATTGACAAAAATTTATAAAATTGCACATGATTGGCTGTCACAATGTCGGGATCATAAACGTTATTTACATTTTCAGCCGCCTGGCGTATTGTCTCCTTGTTGGTGTCCATATATGTCGAGCTCTCAAACATTATTAAGTCAAGAAATTACAAAACTGTTTAAATAGTTTTTTGAGTACGAAATCCTATCTTTATAAAGCCATCTAGCGAAATCCGATTGTACTCATACAAAGCAAGATACAGATTACTAAAGCCATCTATTGAAAAAATGGATTACTTTTTACTACACCTTTTCTAACATATCCAATTCATCAGTGGGTCTTAAGCTTAGAATGAATGAGTCTCTGGAAGTCTCCGTATATAAAAAACAGAGAGTAAACTACATTTGGTTGTCAGGTGTGCAGTAAAATTGAATGCTAATGAGTTTCCAATCGATTAGCAAGCACCCTTCGATCATTGTGATTATTAGATGTAATATTCAATCTATTGACGTCTAATAGTTGGGATTATTAGATCCTAAATTTCTGGTGGAATTGGTATCATTATTGACAATAGTTTCTTAACTTATATTTTCAGATTCAAATCGTTAAGAAGTATGCAATAAAAATTATTAAGGAAAGAAAAGAAAAAAAAAAAACGAACAGAGACCGAAGAAAATGCTTCCGGAATTGCAATAATAAAAAATGATTGAAATGAAAAGCAATAGCGAAAGAGAAAGAAAAAGAAAAAGCGAAGGCGAATTATAAAAGATAATACGAGAAGATAATAAATGGGATTAAAACAATAATTAAAAATAATTACAAAGCTTAAATAGACTGAACTAGAGTCCAAATATATGTATTATGATTTAAATGCAATTTATTAAAACATATCATAAAATAATTAGAAATTGCATTTAAGCGGTGTTACTAAAACTAATTATAATTATACAAAATCCAAAAAAAAAAAAAAAAAACCAAACAATAAAAAGACTCACATAACACGGTTACAATACTATTTAATAGGTAATTAGGTGAGTAATCGAAGCAACAATAATAAGTATAATAAAATATACATACATTATACATAAGGTACTAACAGCAATCGAACTAACATATAAATATAATATAATAGTATAATAAAAGTAAAAAACAAAAACAAAAAAATAAACTTGAGAAATGATCTAGGAATTAATTATTATATGTGCGGCTTAAAATGTATTTAAAAAACTTATTGTATACAAAACAATTGGACCGCACATTAATTACCCTAAAATCAAGAGAAAATATACTTATAAATAATAATAATAATAGGTGTGAGTGTGTGTGTTTCGAAAGTGTCAAATTTTAGTACGCAAAAACATTAAACCATCTAATGCGTGAGTGTAATTCAAAAAAACAACAAAACAAAACAAAAAGAAAAAAAAACTAAAATCTTTTAGAAAACATTAAAAAACAAAATACAATATTATAAAAAATAGTATATGTATGTAAATGTGGAATTGAAATACTCAAATACATATTCAAAATACACAATGTGTTCAAATTAAACAAACAAATTACTCAATCAATACACGATATATGAAATAAAAACAAAAACAATATAAGTTTTTCTTATAATATCTTACATATGTGTATATATATATATATATAGATACATATACTATATGTACTATGCTGTATGTAGTATGTACCAATTTGTTCATCGTCCACAATTGTATTGTAATATAATTTTACAAAACTCGCAGAACAAACACATTTTGAATCATCTTTACATAAAAGGTAAGTTGAATTTACAAATTACATATTACAATTAATTTTATATCAATTCAAACAAGTGCATTGAATAGCATTATCATTTTACTATCATAAGACTCCATAAAATATTCCACTATATATCATCATATGTATGTATAAATATATAATAGAAATGATCAGATAGCCAAGCATAATCGATTCATTTTATTACTTTTGTGAGACTCATAAAATGTTCTAGATAAAAATGATCAGTATGGCGAGGAGAATGGATTGAGTTGTCTTTATAATAAATAAAATTCACACTAGTGTAAAAAGATTTTATGTTTTCAATGTTGTGAGACTCCATAAAGTATTCTACATATCATACATTCAATAGAAATGATGAGAGAGTCGAGAATATTTGATTGAATTTACTACTGTTAGGAGACTCCCTGAAAAATATTCTATAAAGAAATGAGATGTCTTTATAATAGGAAAATTCACACTAGTGTAAATAGATTTTATGATTTCACTGTTATGAGACTCCATAAAGTATTCTATATATCATACATTCAATAGAAATGATCCGAGAGTCGATCACCACCTAGAGGTACGGTTCGGCTGATTCCGACAATTGTGCCGCGTATGGAAAAAGAAAACTTCGTGCAAAATTTCAACTTTTGAACTCAAAGACTGAGGGACTAGTTTGCATAAATACAGACTGACATAGCTTAATCAACTCTTCTTGTCCGGCTATACTTTATGAAATCTCCGATGTCTTCTTCTGTCTGTTACAGACTTCTTGGCAAACTTATAATACGCGAAGAGTATAAATATGAAAAATAAGATAATAATAAGATTCAGAAAAAGATCATTTAATGTAGTTTAAGAAAATTTGATTAGAATCCTTTTTGAAGATGAAATCGCTCAAGTGTTCGATCTGATCTCGAATAGCGTTATGTTCCAGTTTTTTTTTTTTTTTCATTTCATCGTATTTGCCAATGTTTCGGCCGATAAGGCAAATATTTTCTGGTCGATGTTGGCATTCAGTTCATCTAGGGTCCTTGGCTTCTTCCAATCAAGTAGCCCCAAAGAAAAAAGTCTGTATTTGTCAAATCTTGCGAACGCAGTGGCCAGCCAAAATACCCATTTTTTGATATCAAGCGTCCGGTGAACAATGACTTAAAAAATTCGATTGTGGCACAAGCTGTGTAAGGTTATGTACTATTTTGTTACAACCAGAAGTGCTTGCTACCAATTTTATGAACAAACAAAAGAAAAAAATGTAATGCTCTTCACACGTGCCCTAGAAAACGTTTTTCGTGGGAGCTATAAGAGCCAGTAATCCTAGGATCTTGAAATAATTTTTTTTATTTATTTCACTTTATTTAAATAAACGGCAAATCAAACCGAAGGTTTTTAAATATTGGTACATAAGTTATGGGAATAGTCACGTGTGCTTAGAAGAAAGTGATATCTAAGGCATTGACGAACTCCTATTGGGGAGGTTGTTGGGGTGAAGTTGTTTTAACCGTCCTGGAGTTCTGTTGTGTATTAGGGCCCTTGCTAAGGGATTGGGATGTTGAAGCAGACGGACATGGCTCGTCGCACTGATCAAGAATATATACACTTTATGTGGTCTACGATGTCTCATTATTTGCATTACAAACTTAATGACAAATGACTTATAATACTATTCACTAAGTAAAGAGTATAAAAATTGATTATCATAGCCTGGTTTAAGGTTGTTATGTTCCCACTATCGTTTTTGAAATAGAATGGTCCGATAATCAATAAATTGAGAGGTTCCGATGATGTAGAACGTATAATTTTGTTTGCTTAAGGTTACGTTTAATTTGAAATGTGACTCATCATGAAGATTGTTTGCTAAAAATCCATCTGGGTATCGATCATGTGTACGACAATTCTCTTAAGACTGACGCTTCAATCAAATGCTGTAAAAAGTCGAACGATTTGACATTTCTTGTCAAAGTCATATTCATAGGTTCTTAATATAAAACAATGTTTTGCATGATCCTATTCAATACTTCATATAAGCAAATTTAAAGTAATTCTATGAAAATTTCTCTATATAAATATTTTAATATAATTTAAGTATTATCTATTGTAATAATATGTAAAAATAAACTACTTAGAGCGTGCATTGTTTGTATTACTTTCAGGGAAATGAACTTCAAAATGTGGAGCTGAGGCTGAGATGTTACTTACACATACTAGTACTTATGTACATACGATTTGTGTGGAACACAATATGGTATAACGTGGATTGGATTATCGGTGGCAATTAAATGATGATGATGATGATAATATTCCTGGCAAATTACTACAATACGATAATGTGGCTGCTCAACTACTGATTCAACAAGTATTAGTCAACGAACTTACCATCCAATATAATAAACCGACCAATTCACACTATCTTCATTCAGTTAAACTGGAATCAAACAAATAAAAATTAATTAAAAAAAAAAAAATACAGAAATAGAAAATCAATCGCCCAGCGATAAAGTTCAAATACATTCAGCTCAACTTCTGAAAAATGTAAAATTGTGTGTTTAATTCTAACAATATGCCAATACAGTGTCTAACATACCCGTATAACATCAAACTCTATTATAAAAACTCAAGTATTAATGTTAAATTTAAAAAAAAAATTAAAACATTAACATTAATAATAATAATAATAATAGTTATAATAACAACAACCACAACATTAACATTATTATCAGTGATAAGATTGATGAAACAGTTGGAACGAGATTCAAAGAAGATATTGTTAATTGAATTAATGATAAGTGCAAATCTATTAATAATAATAACAACAACAACAACACCAATGAATACCTAAATCAGGATCAGGATCGAAATCGAAATAGAAATTAAAATCGAGATCATCAGTAGATTTTTATATAAATGAAAATTCATAACAAACAAACAACAACAACAAAAAAAAAAAACAACAGAATTCAACAACCATAAAAGTAAAATAAGCAGTTCTCACTTTTTCGTACAAATTGAAATTTTTTTGTAAATAAAAAATAGTAAATAACTAACAACAAACAACAAATCAAAAAGCAATAAATAGTTAAGGACGTTAAGGACATACTAACCATACAGTACGTCATCTGTGTATACGCCATTTAACAAAAACAAAAAACCAAAAAATTCAAGATTTCAAAAATCAAACATCGAAAAATCGAAATCCAAAAAATCAAAGTTCGCACATGCATACAATAACATACATAGGTATATTACATACATATATATATATTACATAGTAGTACATACATAAAAAACAACAACAACAACAACAACAACAACAACAATAACAAATCAAACAACCAACATACTTGCATATGTATATTTATTTAGTGTATTGTACAAATCAAATTGATCAAAAATTCAATCAATCAATCAGCGCAATAATAACAACAACAACAACAACAACAATAATAAGAACATCAACAGAATTTAAATAAATCAATAAAAGCGGAAATAAAGAAAACTGGAAGAAAAACTGAAGGATAAAAACGGAAAATTGGATAAACGTAAAACAAAGGCGGAAAACCTTTCCGGAAAATATTGAATATTGAATGCAATTGACATTAAGAAAAGTACAATAAAGTACAATTAAGTACAGAGTAAAATAGTTGTAACAATAATAAACGAATGCAAAGAATACCGTATACTATAAAAAACAAGGGATTTCACAGAAATGCTACATCAGAATTATGACACAGGAGCTACAATTGCTCGCGTCGAATATATAGTTAATTTTTGTGTAACGGCCCCTAGGCATATTATTGAAAAGAAAAAGAAAAAACATCGAATACAATGATGATGACCACAAAAATGTAACATTGTAACATCAAAAAACACATACACACATATATATATATTTATATATATATATATATATACACACTGATCGTATATAGTATATGCATACATATATGTATATATATTATATACACAGTTATATATAAGTATACATATACATAAAACATATATACATATATATATATATGCAAACGTAAAGTTGCCGGACTCCAAATACACTTGATATACAGATGTCAGAAGTGGTGGTGGTGCTACAACGAAAGAATAGCGGTTTAGAGCAGAGGGAACAGAGAGTGTGCGCCCCGTCTATATCATCGTCATCGTCACCGTCGTCACCGTCACAGTCATCGTCGTCAACAACCACAACAACAACCAAAACAACCACAACAACAACAACAACATCCCAACATCGCATCGAATCTCAAATTTAGAGAGCAAAGTGACTAGAGAAACATTAAAACACGTATGCATTTTACTTTCATTATACTTACTACTTACTTACTTATTTATAATACCTATTTATTTATTTATGTATATAATCATACCATATTATATGTATGTAAATATAGTTGATTCCCGGTTATACTTAGTCGTGCACTTCACATCAGTACCTATTTTATTTTTAAACTAGAGTCTTTATTTGCAAACTGTCCCGAAGAGGAGAATCAGCGAATTATGGAGTCATCATAGTCAATTTGATTTAAGTCTAGATGAAAGAAACTATTGCAGTTAATGCTTAAAGTCCTTCGTCTAGTCTTCCGGTGATCTGAAAGGAAGATCCAGTTCACGATTTCTATTGATACCGGCAGGCACCTGTAATGGAACATACCATTCCTCGTTGGACTGAAAGTTTTGATGGAGTGCTCCAGAGCTCGATGCCATAAGTCCATATTGTCTTAGTACTGATTGGAATTGTAAATCAGATTAAATTAAATTATTTGCATAAAGATGATTGATATACGACTACACTGGTCTGTATAATGGTATGCCTTCAGAATCATCAGAAAGACCTAGTTCATGCAAGAAATCATATTCAATTAAAAGAATCAATATAAGGAGCTCAGGAGTCTGGCTCCCATTCAAGAGATATCTTTTGAAAATATTTCAATTCTCTCTCTTATGCATCACAGTTCCAAAAGCCATTACCCATTATAATGTTTATGTTTATAAAGCATCGTGGAAAGTAGCCATACTTGGGCATAGTTTCGTCTTTGGCTCATAACTTTTATTAATATTGTATTATTGTACTATATCGTTGGAAAGAGCGGAAATTGACTGGATAAAAAACAAAAAAGTTATTAGAACTCTTAAGAAAAAAAAAAAGGAAGCCATAGTTCTGTCATCCTTAATGTAGTCAAAAAATCTTCAAATGATATCATCTTTATGTAATGGAATTTCACGTAAATTACACTCTGGCAACTATGGCACCTGCCCAACTATGATAAACTTCCCCTACATATGTTGTTATAATAAGCATCGCGATGTAAATCGAATGGGCTTAGTATGTTCGGTTACCTAATGGATGTGTCGAAAATATAGTCCCCCTTATGATTTTCAGAAGAAATTAAGTGATCAATCTCGTTTTCAACTATAAGTGAACTTCTTTAGAAGATATAGCCACTATATACATACTTAAATGAATTGTGAAATTCGAACTATTGTAGTTCTACAGTTTTTGAAGTTGTTACATCCAATAGTGGCTGAAGTCCAACCATTTAAAGTAGTAGCTACTATATTCTATCCATTTTAGCGGAAGCGGAAGTACAAACCTTGTACTCAGATTAATGAATTGGGAAGGTAGGTTAATAAAGAAAAACAAATAAAAAAAAAAATAAAAATAAAATTCACGTTAGTTATCTTTCTCCGAGCCCATCTGCCGATTTCTTCGATGAACCCGACAGAGACGCACGAGTCACGTCGCTCGCAATGACAAAATGTAAATAAACCTCCACTAAAACTCCATTCAAAAACATGTAGACGCGGATTAGTAGGTGGAGATATGATTTCTGGTGGATATTCCGTACTTCCGTTTCCGAAGGTGACATTCCGTTATAGGAATTTAATTATATGCTTTGAATGAATGCTTGAGGGAAGGTTTTTCAACGAATGTGAAGTGTATGTAGTATAAGTAGTAGATTTGGAAAGTCCAAAGTTCAATAAGTTTTAATTCTTGATTTGTATATATATATATATATAATATTTTAGTTTATACTTAAATGTAGCCATTTTATACTTTATATACCCTTCCCAGTCAGTATTGTATTCACTTCGCTTGGATTCAAATTTATGAAAATCTATTTAAAGTTCTTTTATATTTTCCTTCCAAATGTCACAGATTGTGTTGATATTTTTGGTTAATACAACTTAAAAAGTCCAGTCTCCATAACATGAAACAGTAGAAATGGGAATGAGGCATTCATACAAAATTCTTATGCTTAGTATCTAGGTACATATTGTAACAATATTGTTTAAATCCTTTTAGGTGTGCAAATAAGTTTCCACCTTTTTTGATCAAAAATTGGGTATTTATTGAGAAAAAATATTTGATTGGAGTAGTTGGTCACGTTTGTAAGGAACCCAATTCTCTTATCACACCCATGGCTATGAGTTTGTAAACACTTCAACATAGTCACTCGTAAGGTTTCATTGAGCTCGTCTTAAGTTTGGTATGAATGTTGGTCCAACAACGCTTCCAATTAAGGGTTTTAAAATTTCGGAAGCAGTTTTCACATGTTTTCATTGATAGATGTCCATCAGCTGTAATGAAATTATTCAAAAGTTCCCACAAATGATGCTTGTTTGGCTCAAAACTTGACATTTTCGTACCATAAAAATTATGTGATGGTTATACAAAATCGTTATAATTTCAAATTTATGTCCAACCTTAACATTTGATATTTTACACCTGGAAATTATATCCATAAATTACTTGTTGGACCTACTTTTCTCATAAAACTTATTTGCACACCTAATATTACTTCTTGTTATGGGCATAAGGGTATTTAATACCTATATTGTATTTATTAGCCCAACAATTAAAGTTATCATACTTACTACAAAGCTAAACTGGTAAGCTTATTTCATAAGAATAACTATCCTAGTGAATATCGAAGGTAGGCAGAACTTCGTTTTGATATAGGTATGTATACCTTATTAGTAGATTGTACAGAAAGCAAAATATTATTCATTTTGAAGTACAACAGTTAGTTTTTCTAATTATTTTAGCTTTTTTTATGTTTTTTTTTTTCGCAATCAGATTCAGATATACATAGAAATTTTCAATAAGGAGTTGTCGTCGACCGACATTGTCGCGACGACATCATTAAGAAATTGTTGCTATGAAATCAACTCAAGAACCAGCAACAGCTTTTATAGAAAATATGGGGAAATTAATGCTGCTGAAGGCATTGACCGTTACTAACAATTTCTAATGTTGCTTTTAAAAGCATTTAATTAAAATTTATTTTCCCCCTAAGTACTTATGAACAGTTCTTTGACTTCTACGAATAAGAAGCGCCTTAATTGCCAAGTAAAAATAAGTTGGCAACAAATATTATAGCAGCAAAAGCACCAGCACATTTTCCTGATTCTTGGATACCAATAAAAACCACTATCATGACAGTTTTTTTTTTTCATCTTTCTCTATAAAAATGTATTTGTTGCCATGATGGCGCCTTGGGCGAATTGCCATTGAAGTGTTGCTTAATGTTCTGTTTAATGTTAGAAATATACATATTATAAGTATTCGAGTGAGTAGTTGGCGGATAGGGGAAAAAAAATTATAAGTAGCAATTTGTAAGCTGATTTGGGAACTATATTATGTAGTATCTTAAATCAGTACCTATTTGATAGAGAGTTTTGATATAGTAAATGAAGGAGGGTAAAATTGTGACTGAATAATATTCTACAAGGTGTGTGTCAAAAGTTTCCGAACTTTTCAAAAAGAAAAAAAACTACAAAATAGTTTGGAATGAAACTTTG
>JBANCV010000117.1:0-82587 GCA_037040105.1 Amiota albilabris | reverse complement strand
AAATTCATTTCAAATTTTTGTTTGCTTTTAATTTTTCATGGTGTTCACTTTAATTATGAATAATTAGTTTAATGTATAAATTATTAGTCGGGTGTCGTTTTGGCTTTTCCTATTTTCTAGTACCCGCAAGAAATCAAATAATCTCCAAAAATCTCTACAGCGTTAGCAGCCTGCTGTGGCTGAATGGGTTCGTCATAGATTGCAACGATCACGGCTAATCCTGTCTTCATACAATGAGTACCGCTTTTACGAGATTTGGCGCGCACAACTTTATCTGTACCAGAAAGATAAATGTACTTTTCGCCGGCTAATATTACACCATTGCTAGCGAATATTTCTTGCTCTTCGAACCCACTAATCAATGTGGTCAATTCCGTTTTCGTGACCTCAAAGTCCTCGGACTGAGCCCACATGTTGCCATCGTGTCCGGCAATGCACGCTTTGCTAACGGATTTCGAGCCCAAAAGTTGGCTGTCAACCATATCTTGCCAGCTCATTTTTTAAAGTTACGCTCGCGATCGGGTTAACAAAGAGAAGAAAGTCGCAGGCGACGCTTTTAGTCCGGGTTTTGTTTATAGTAAATTGAGTTTTATTATATTTCACTTCAACAGCGGTTTGGTTCTTGTCACTTGCAACGATGAAAACGTACTGAGCAGAGTGAGTTCGTTGTGCATTGATCAATAGTCAATTTCCAACTGTAAACAAATCGACTTCCATTGTCTATTGTCTTGGCCGCGATGTCGCCAGTTACTCATATTTTTGTTTTTATAAAATTGAGCAATTTTAGATGGAGAAATACCTAGGTGTGTTTTAAGCCTTCTAAGAATTGAGGGCTGAATTGAACGTGTACAGGAAGAAAAAACAACTGTCGATTGTTAATTTTTTCACCAGTTTTTGTTTAGAAGTTTGTACTCTGCCCACAATTCGATCAATTTCCCAATCCGGTTTTTCTTCTTTAAAAAGATTTACCATAATTTCGTAAAATTTTCTAAATATGTATAATTTATTTTGAAGCTATATAAAGTTATACCCTTTATATTAGCCATCCATGGAGGACGTGTGTTTGCCTCGTGTGTCACATATATGACCACCAGACACAAGGACGGGGGGATCAAAAAATCATGCTGAATTTCTCTGCCGCTTTCATATAGAAAATCTCAAGTTCATCTACAATTTTTGGAATTTTAAACGTCCATAATATGAAGGCTCAATCGAATATTTTTGTATAATGAAAATTAAAGCAGTTAAGTCAATTTTCCAAAGAAATATATATAAGTTCATCTAAAATTTTCCGGAATTGTTTTTTATGGGTAATTTGAAAAGCAATAAGAAGAAATTTCTTCAGAATAAAAAATGATACAGAGTTATGATTGTAAAAATGTTTGTTCATTTATTTAAGCCTATAAAAGCCAAGTGGAATAACCATAACTGAACATATGTACTTACTTAATATTGTACATACATCTGTAGCTGCTGATTATGCCACTTTGTGATTGCAAGTTATAATAAGTATCATGTATGTATGTAGATGCAAGCAAACACGTACTCGAACATATGTGCGTATGAGTTACATGAATTTGAAGAAAGACAAAGTTTGTGTACATGATATAACAATTATAAACAATTTGATCAAAAAATTGACCTTCTACAAGTATGAAAAACTTTAAGATAATTTAAATTCCTTGAGATACCTATAACACTTTTTCATAAACTCAAAACTAAGATGGAGAGGATTGGTAACGCTGGCTCCTAGGGCCTGAGTTTAGATGAAAAAAGGTGTTTAGGGGACTTTTTGGCTATATTGAAGAATTTGAGGGAATAACGGTTTAGAATAACCGCACTCCGAACTTATTAGAAAATATTTTTTGTTTTTTATGCTATCATCTTGAAATTTGGACACAATATGTTTCAAAATTTTAGGATTACTGGATCGCATAGCTTCCATATAAATAACGAAGAGTATTACATCTTCGAAATAGTCGAATTTAACCTTCTATAGGGTTTTTTTTAATTTTGTTCTTCTTCTTGAGGATAATGCAAATTTTGTGAAGTATATCGCTTATTTGGGTTATATATATATATAATGATTTATTTAATGCAATGCAAAGGAAATAAAACTTTGGCCTTTGCGAGCCTAAAGATAGGGTTTTGGATCCGTTGACGCAAGAGTAGGGTAATATCACTTAGATCGGAGTGACCATTTGAAATCAACTCAAAGTATCGATAAAAAATCAAGGTCTCTCAATGACAAGTTTCTCAGACTTCTAAAGAAATACCGTATTTTCAGGGAGCCATACCAAATCACCAATATGGCTTTAGTTCACAGCATGGTACGCATAGCTGTTTTTGAGCTTAAACAATGCAGTTCCGCGGTCTTATTGGACGTTAAGAAGGCCTTTGACTGGGTATGGATCGACGGTCTGCTCCACAAAATCAAAGCCGTTATCTACTTGCTATATACGGCAGAACAGTTGTCTCCGATGAACCCACCATCGCTATATATGCGGATGACACAGCCATCCTAAAAACTCTTACTCTGTCCAAGAAGCTTCCGAGACACTACAAGATTATTTGAGCAGATTTCACGCAAGAAGCAAGCGTTGAAACATCGGAATAAACGCAGAGCACTCGGCAAACTGTGTATCAACTCTGAGGCGTGGTACTAATCCAGTTGTGTACTATAATCATGTGAAAAAGTCCACTACCTCGGGTTGATCCTTGATTGTCGCTCAATAAAAAGAGGACAGTGTACAAATCTGGGGTGCCGCTGCTGCCAGCAACATACAAAGAATTCAAACCTGCCAAGGCAAGGCACTACTGGGGATCCCTGGTTTGTGTACAACAGTATCATGTGTCCAGGGAATTTAGAATGCCAACTGCACGCGACAAAATTTTGAGTAAATTACTAAGATGATATTAGAATAATTCTAACATAATCCGATTGAACAATTTTCTCAACAGGTATATGGAAAAATGGTGCCATATTAAATGATTTCGTGATTTAAGAAATAACAATTAATTTGTGTAGTTCAAATATTAATATAAAATTCATTTAAAAAAATCAAAACAAGAATTAAAGAATATTTTCTTTCTTCCTCATTTTTCATTTAGTCAACAAAAGATGGGTGATTGAGAAAGAAGAAAGGAAAAAAGAATGAAAATAAGATAAGAAGGAGTGTAATTACAATCGTTGTATCTTTATTTTCTTTAAAAAAAAAATCAACATTTTCTTTAAAAATGAAATGAAAAGAAAGGAAAGGAAAAAGTTTACATGAACACAAACAAATTCAAACGAGAGCGAATGGAAAATATGAAATAACATGAACAATAATAAAAGTAAAGTAAAGAAGAATCAAGAACAACGAAAAATAAGAAACACGCAGACTATTATATACTACAAACATAGATATATTTACATATATTTATATGTTTCGTTGCATTTTTTCAACCATTTTTTTTTTTTATTTTTTTTTTATACTAGAATATACAAGTATCTATATTATCCATGCATATATATCATATATACATATATACATATATAATATATAAGTATAGATGTGTTAGTATCTCTGTGTGTGTTTGTATACATAGATTTTCTATAAAATATTTTGTAATTTTTTTTTTTTGTTTATAATTTTTTTTTTTTATTGCACTGGAAAATGTCGTCGGTTGGTTCTCCTTCCTCGGTTTTTTTTTTTTGTGAGAACGTGCCAGAAACACAACCTGCTCGCGTTCTTATCGTAGCCAACAACTCAACAAACACAACTACAACAATATGAATGACATGTTTTGGGAGTGGTTCGCAACTGTAATGTTGCATCTACAATATATCATACATGTATCTATGATAACAAATGTAACACCAACACCCCCAACAACAACAACAACAACAACAACAACAACAACAACAACAACAACAACAACACAAAAAACAACTCAATCAAATAAAACTTCAATTGTATGTATGGTCTTTGTATATACCAGAAAGATACAAGATACAAACAAAATTGCTTTAATCGAATTTTATAATTTTGTTTTCAAGAATTTATAAATTCTCAAGCAGACACATAGTGGACAAATGAGTAACTATGCTCTGTCATATTTCCCAGACATTCTGATCTGGTTATCAACCAAAACACTGACATATGACACTTAAACAAAAATAGGATTTGGCTAATGTCATGAATGTAAATGGAGTTTAGCTCTAGGGATGCATGTTACCTGTCACCCAACGCACTTTATGTAAGACGGACCCGGAACAGTTTTCTTGGGAATCCATTCTTTAAAGACCTGTGTTGATTTTGTGTATTGATTTTAAATGATAAATAAATAAATTGAAATTCATCTTATGGAAATATAGTCGTAACAAATAAAAATCTTCATTTGAGGATGACGCAACAAAATATTTAAATAATAATATTTTACTTTTAAACATTTTCACTAAATTAATGGAATCCCAAAGCATGATAATAATAAAGTTGATTGATTGTCTGGCTAAGTGGCTAAGTGTTGAGCTAAAATCATAGATGATTTTCAACAAACTAATCGCAATTATCCAATCCAATTTGGATACCTAATCGCTCAATATAGTCTCACTTATAATTTCAAGTAAATACATAAGTAATACCAGCGATAAAAAAAAAAACAGAAAGAAGGGTATCTTCGACTATGCTGAAGATGTAATACTCTTCACACAGCCCCTAGAAAATGTTTTTGTATTGGAGCTATACGATGCAGTAATCCTAGGATCTAGGAATTTACATGGTTGATGAATACGCTTTAGAAACTTATTGTGTCCAAAATTCAAGATAATAGCATAAAAAACAAAAAAGCTTTTTAAATTAGAAAATCAATTTGAATAGGGGTTTTGTATGGGAGGTATACCTCCTGGTAGTCAGACGGTCTTGAAATTTTAGTGGCTTATGTACATAGAGCAAAGACTCACAGTTCACAGTCAAATTTCATTTCGTTAGCACAAAAAACAAAAAAAAATTTCTAAGAAGAACATGAATTTGGGTAGGAGACTTGTATGGGAGGTATCCCCCTACTGGTCCGATTCGGCTGATTTCGACAAGTGTTCTGCGTATTGTAAAAATATATCTTCGTACTCATCAATTTCAGCTCTCTAGCTCAAAAACTGAGACACTAGTTTGCATACATACAGATCAACTTGTCTTGTCGCGCTTGAAATGACATTTGGGGGAACCCCAGGATAGAGGAGCCAAAAATGCATGAAATTTTTGAGGGCGGTACACGACAGACGTTTGCTTATGTGACGAAAATGATGTTGTGTTCTTTGCATATGCATTGCTATAATCAGAAAGGTAGATTATAATGCTTCCACATCATGGTTTAAATGTTTCAAACTATGCATAGGTGAAGAAAATATATACGAGTATAGTATAACTTTAGCAGTGTAATCATGATTAAATTTATTATTTCTTTTTCACATTTAACTTTAGTTTAAAAATGTAATAATTATTGAAACTTTTGGATTGGTAAGAGTGCTGGAATTTAAGCTGACTTAAGCAAACATTTTATTGCATTTACTGCGGATAATTAACACTTTTCACTTTCCCTTAGGAGTTGAAATGAAATCAATTCCATTCATTTAACAGCTTAGCAAACTTAGATTGATTGAAAATGATGAAAACTCAGAAAGTTTGCTAAGAAATATTACACGAAGCTAGCTAGCAAAGTATCCTTCTTGCTAGTATACAACATTTTTTGACACATAAAATGTGAAACATTGTCTTCATCGCCAATGTCAATGGCCCTGCAGTATGGAGTCGGCACTATTATAAGTATAGCGTCGCGACATAGACAAAGACAAAGAAGTTGCAAAATTCTATTACTTTTGTCATACCTGTTCTTTGCCTCAGACAGAGTTCGTTCATCAAACAAATATTCAACGGCTTAATGAACAGTGCTTATCATATATGAGAGAAGTTCCATTTGAATGTGAGATAACATTTCCTGGCAATTGACATATATGCTTCTATGTTCAGGTACTTAACGAATTTGAAAACAAACTATCATCAACTGTTTATTAAAATTTTATAACCAATTTTGAAGAAGATAAGATTGCATTGAATAACAACAGCAACATAAACTTCAACTAATGAAACTAATGAATCTCTTCAAATTTAAAATAATTTATTCCAATGTAAGCCTCATTTATATGCTAAAATACTATGATGTTTTATAGTTGTTGGCCTGAGGAGTCTGCACTTTCTTAAATGAAATATGCATTATACTTATCATGATCTACAATAAAATAGTAAAATATGTTTCATAATACAAATACAAACTTCTTTCTAATTGATGTAATTTGAAACATTTTCAGTTTAATTTACATTTTCATTCCTCTTATCAATTATACTATAAAAATTGAATCAATTGATTTATAATACAATAATTTTAATATAATTGATTGATTATTTTATTTCTAATTTATACAAATTGTATCGAGCAGCGATATTATAGTTCCAAGTAAAATCTACTTTGGTGAATAAAATAAACAGCAATAAAAATTTGTTGAAGTCTTTGCTCATGTATTTTCTAAATAACTAAATATCCTTCGTAAAATTTTCTTTTTTTTATTTTTTCATTATTCAATCATCATCATTATTTGTTTTTTCTCTTATACTACTTTCCAGATCAAAGTATCTGATTCACCATCAGTCATAAGATGGGGGGGTCGCAGAAATTCAACGAATCAAACAATTAAACAACTATGGCAACAATAAAATAATATAACTACTGGCGAGTTTACATGATGACGAAGTGGATATTGAGCAATATGCAATGGGACTAGAAACATAAATATGTCGAATAAATGAACGTGGAAACGAGCGAGCTAACGAATGACGGAGCGAGCAAATCAATGAAGGAAAGACTGAATAGGCGCGCATAAATGTCTTCCATCTGAATAAATATCTAGATATGTTTGTTGTGTAGATACAAAAACAATAAAGGTGCATACTCACTAACTTTATAACTAACTGATAGACTAAGTACTCTATACCTACCTACTTATATGTTTATATACCTCGAACTAACTGAAAGACCCCGTGAATGTATATCGTTCATCTTTCTACATAGGAAGGAATTGAGATCATATATACGAAAGAAAATAAAAATACAAATCAAATGGAAGATTTTGGAGTTGATTCTTTTATGTATTTAATTGATGAAATTATAGTTCACATTTCGATCGATGGTCTTGCCTTGATGAAGAAAGAATCAACAAATACCATATATGTACATATATTGATAACACTCAAGCGCAAATGTCATTTTCATGTTTATGGGAGATGGACCAAATTAATAAATGACTATAACATGACCATATATAATGGCTCAGACCCCATTCCAATTGTAGACATTCAATGTCGTGTTGAGAAAACTTATGGTTCCTGGGTTAAAAAGAAATAAAACTCGGGTAAGTGCAAGTTGGACCCGCAAACGGAAGGAAGGAGGGAAATAGTCACTCACAAATGATGCAAGTGATGCACTGATTATGGCTTCAACCGATGCGCCCTGAGCCATTTGATGAGATTTGACTGAATGCAAAATAATAAACTATTGCATACTACTTTGTGTATTATATAAAAAAAAACATGTATAGGGTATTCTGTTTAATTATGCCCTTCACGCAATGAATTGTATTAGAAGTTTGTCATGAATTATGTACATGCTTGATCACGCGAAAAGACGAGTTGATCTAGACATGTCCTTCTGTTCGTCTGTCTATATGTATGCAAACTAGTCTTAGAGCTGAAATAGTAGTACATTTGTCGGAATCAGACGACTCGGACCTTTCGGACCACACAAACACCAAATTTGAATAGATACTATAAATGTCCCATATATATCAACCATATAAATTTCAAAATTCTATGATTACTGGATCGCATAGTTCCCATACAAAAAACATTTTCTAGGGGACGCGTGAAGAGTACTACATCATCGGCATAGACGAAGAAACCCTTATTTTAAGTTTTCAACTTTTTAATTAGCATGAAAACATTTTAATGATTTTAGTATTTCTCCGATAAAACAAATGGCCAATACTTCAAATTCAGTTGTTTGTGCCAAGCTAGATTTTGTTTGTCATTAACTCAAAATTTATTCCAAGTATAATTGCGTGGGATTTACTTATTATTTGTCCAATAATCATGAATATTAAACATGGAAAAGAAACAACATATTATGCAGAATGTATTTAAAAATACTTTTATTTTTTTCAGTTTTGTTTCAAAATTTCTCGAGCAGTTTTGCTTGAAGTTATAGATATATGGATAAATAGAAAAAATTATCTTTCTGAAAGCTTTATGAAAAACAATCAAAAAAAAAATCATGAATATTTCATTGCACAAATTAAAATACTGATGAATAAATATAACAGACATATTGACCGATTCAAAGCATTAAATGCGTGCTGGCTTGCGGCAAACAATATCTATTTGAATTGAAAAAGATAAAGCAGGAAATGAAGTTGGGCGGAAGGTAGAAAGAAGAAAGAAAAACAGAGCACCTCTTCATGAAGAATATGCAGCAAATAATCTTTGGAAAAAAGTCCAAAGAGAATAATAGGAATGAGACATTGAAGAACTGGCGAAACACTAGCGAAATGAGATGATATGCGATGGCAATTGATCTCGTACAATGATTTCGCTATGTTAAATTCATAATTTTTTTTTTTTTTTTTTTTTTTACAAATAGTACTGGTGACAAAAGGACTAGTTTTGCACTAGTTCTTTATACTAGAGGGTATATACAATATGTAGATAATTAGTAAAAATAATGTAGAATAATCATTATCAATTGGAATGTTTAATCGTATTACGAGCAAAGAGACTTAATATTAATACATAAGATACACATCTATGTATTTATATCGAAATATATCTAATGCTATACACAAGCAGCATATGTACAACTATGCATATATGTACAATATATATGTATATATAAGCATGCATTTATGAGTGTTTATTGCAGCAAACATTGCCTAATTATGATAAATAGCCATATAAATAAATTTAATCAGGAAATGCTTCTTGATTATATACACAAAATTATCTTATATACTTTGTTATAACCATGTTTTCATGTACATACAAGTATGTGTATACAAGTATGCATATATGTACATATGTGTGAGTTAAGTCATTGTTGTGGCTTTCAACATACTTATCAATGTTTTGGTTACTCTTGTGGTTGTTGAAATATCCTTTAGTATTCACGAAACCAAGACTACCATCATCACTGCGTATGCGTAATATTCATTAATATTGTATTAATATACATATAACATATATAGGTGTGTATGTAAGTATGTATGTATATGTAAGTAGCTTGTTTATATGTAAATTATATCTACTAACTAAGTAAGTATTTTATCTGTTTATGACGTTGACGTCATAAAAATTTAATTACAATTAAAACATCGAATGGTTTTCTTCTCTCTTACTTATACCTTGTTTATAGGACAGTCGATATGGTATTCACTGAGTTCAGCTTGACTCGATACGCAATCATGAGCACTTTTCCAATGCGAAGCGAGTTCAAAAAGTTCGTCCTTATTTTTAAAATGTCACGTAAACACTTAGCGTATTAATATCGTGTTGACATTGAGCTAAATGGTTTTTTGTGCAATGTTGCCATATGGTATTATTATTTTGCTTTATTTTCATTTTCTCAATAATCTCATCAATTTTATACTGAAATCTCATTGGAAAAGGTTATATGAAACATCATGATAAGGATTGAAAAGAACATTATTTTGAGCGGTGAGCCATATTATAATTTATGCATATGGAAACTTTGCAGCGGCAAACAAACACAAAATCAATGTCGCACTTATAAACACCTAAACAAAAATTGTATTAAGTCAAACTGAACCCAGTGAATACAGGATCGACTGTCTTATAAATGCAGTATTAATAAACTTAAAAGAGGATAACCGCAGAGATACTAGTAACATACCTACACAAAAATATTGTACTATATACTACACTATACTAGCATTGCCCGGGGTGCGTTGGCTATTCCCCCAACGTCATTATTCTTATCTAGTAAGTTCTCAATATGCAAGTGTGTCAATCACAACTTTTCTTCTATTAGAAATAGTATAAGTATTTCATCGTTCCAACGGTGTAGAATATGATTGATCCAGCAGCGCCATCTAGTGGCGAGATATACTAAAATGGATGGTGTGAGAATATTTTCCGGGTTCGAATACCCATGTATACCAATTTTCATGGCAAACGATTCAACGGTGAAGAAGGAGACCTCTACAACGCCATCTAGTGGTGATTTACAATAAAGTGGATACCATAAAAACTTTATCCATGAAAAAATACTTGTATGTACCAAATTTCATGGCGATCGGTCAAACCGTATAGGAATTTAGCGACATCAAACTATTTTTTTTGTCCATTTTTAAATACATATATACAGGTTGGTCGAAAAGTATTGAAAGCGAAATCTATTAACCAGTAAGAGAATAAAAATTTATATCGTATATTATTATTTCATCTTTCAACAGTTTAAAAAAATTATTTTGAATGGTCACTTTATTCTTTATTTACAAGCCATTTGAAAATGACGGATCATCCTATTTGTTTGCAATGGAAAAAACCGGATATCGTGCGGTGATAAGATTCTTTGTTTTGGTGGAAGTCTGAAATGAATCTGCTCAATCATTTCCAAATTTGCCTCAATGGATTTCGCAATTAAAAACATGGTCGTACAAACGTTGCAGATTAAGCACGTGATGGACGTCCAAAAAGCGCAACAACACGAGAAATCGTTGAGCAAGGTTATTGAATTGTATTTAATGATCCAAGTTCGACTAAGCGGGAAATTGCTGATACCATTGGCTTCTCAAATGAACACTTCTCAAATTTTTCACAGTATTTTGAAGAGTTTTAAGCAAAATAAAACAGATTTTTTACATCGTTTCATAACTATAGATGAGACTTGAAACTGCCATCATGATCTTAAACTGAACCAAAAACGTGTACATTGGACTGAAGCTGATTGTTCGGCTCCAAAAAAGGTGAAGTCTGAACGAATTGCAAAAGAGGTTACGGCATTAGTTTTTTGGGATGCAAAAGGAATTTTGTTGATTGAGAAAAGTAGAAAACAATTAACTCTGAATATTAATGCGACCTTTTGGATCAACTGAATAAAAAAATTGGTGAAAAAAGACCCGGTTTGCAGAAGAAAAAAATCATATTTCATCAAGACAGCACACGTGTTCATACAAGTGTTTCGTAGAAAGCGTTTTTCATCGAATGAAAACGCTATTGCAGCTGTGGACCAGTATTTTGCAGATCTTCCTGATAAACAATACAGAAATGGTATAAAATTATTGGACAATCATTGGAATAAGTGTATTGAAGTTGAGGTAGACTATATTGAATAAAATAAATTAAAAGTCATTTAAAAATTATCATTCCTTCATTATTGCTTTCAATATTTTTCAAGCAAGATGATATATCTACAAATATAGCCACAGAATATTTATATAAATAAGAAATAAAATTGTGACTTGTTGAATTGATATTTTTATTAAAGAAAATCAAAAATTATATTAAGATAAATAAATATTAAAACAAAAATAATGTCATTTATGTTGAAATTTAACAATTAATATGTCATAAACAAAATAAACTAAAATTTTGAGTATCAGTATATTCACAAAATGTAATACATATCACCATGACAGGATGCAAAACCAGATTGCCTTTAGCTACAATTGGAAAACAGAAAAACAAGGAATGGAACAATTCCTTGCCACATACATACATACGATATTACTATATTCTTTGTTAACCAAAAGTATGTGTTTGTGACATTGACGTTGTCAAAATTTAATTACGATTAAAACATCGAATGGTTTGTCTCTCTCTCTTACTTAAGAAATGATAAACACAAACATACGCCTCTAAGACCCACCCATATACAAAAATATTGTACAACATTCATATGTATGTTAACTTTTCCTTATCACATCAAATCTTGTCACCTACAAATATAACCATAACTATTTATATAAATAAGAATTAAACTTATGACTTTTGTTGAAATGAAATTTTCATAAAAGAAAATCAAAAATTAGATAATGAATTTTAACAATTTATATGTCAATAGCATTGCCAGGCATACGTTGCTATGCTCTCGCCACAAAAAACACATGCATGTAGAACTGTTAAGTCTCAGTCTATTCACAGAAACCATGACAGGATGCAATGCCAAATTGCCTTTAACTACAATTGGAAAAACGAAGAACATGGAATAGAAGAATTTCTTGTCAGATGCATTGCATTGTATTGTGGTGTTGGGTTCGGGTCTTCGTTTTATTTCTAACATGTTACTAACTATTACATCCATCGCTTTTAATTCTTTCTTTTCCTTTGTTCGTTCATCATTTGCTTTTGGGTTTCATGCATCATATTTTGAAAGTCGAGTACGCACACAAACCACAATAGCAAGCTATAAGTACAAACTATTTACTCTATTGTCATAAAATTACAACCCTATGGTCTTCCTTATTCCGACTGCATAATATTTACTGTACTCTGTGACATTAAATGAAATTTGTTTTCCAATTCTTTTTCAAATATAATAAACAAAACACCATTCTTTGCGAGCAATGTCCTAGTGTTAGGATCTAAGTGCACTTGCTATGATAGTACGATCCTAAAGCGTCCGTTTGTATCGCTAAACAATCTATACATCTTAGGTATAATAAAATCACAGATTTAGAAATTTTTGTCGTTTGTACGCACATCATGTAAAAGCCAACCATTGGATTCAAAAACGAATCACTGATAGATAAGAAGATTTTTTGTGATATTTATTTTTAATTAAACCAAACTCAATAATTTCTCTCTCGGGTTTACATAGAGGAAGCCATCGGTAGTAATATAATTAATTAATAATTAAGTATGCACAAGAGTATTGCGATCTTCTTCTTTTTTTTTCTATATGATATTCCCTGAGAGTGGGGCAAGAAAGAGATAGTGTGTTTTGATTTTCATTCCATAATGATCGATAAAGTCTTAATATATTATAGTTAAGATGAATTGCATTTGATCTGGTCAATGTCTGTTTCACAAGTGACGTCACAATTTGAATGCACTGTATTCATATCCCATGTAGAAGGCTTGTGTAGTCCTAATAGTACATTTGTTAGTTAGCATATGGTGTAGAATTCGGTTATTCCCCCAAATTAATCAGTTTAAAGCAAAATTGGCCTAAACAACAAGATTATGGCCCACAAATATGAGAAATTCCAGAGACAAGTCCGCAATTTTTTATCTCACCTTCAGCATATTGCATAATTGCGAGCACTTACAGTGGAGTCAAACAAAAATTTACTTCTTATTCAAAAAAAATATAAAAACTTACGAGTTGCAACAATGTAGATAGCATATAAACATTCTTTATGAAAAAATACATATACATGCGAACTTTCATTCTGATTGATCAAACGTTATTGGACTGAAAAGATGTTAAACAGTTTTTTTCGTCATTTTTTCTTTTGTTTTTTTTTTATTGATTTCATAATGTTCAAATTTAAATTATTAATATATAAAAAAACTTTTCTGAGATAGTTAGCTTAATTAACTAGTGATGGATAAAAAGTTAGTTACAGGTATAACCAAAATGTATATATAGAAACATATGGAATACACCCATTTCCATATACTATATGGTATACATACATACATATACATGTATATTTAAACATGTGATTGTATATGGGTATCTTTGGGTGTTAAAACGCGAAGAAACATGCTCTCGACAGATCAAGCAAAGCAACAACTTAATCATCTTTATCATCATCAAACTCAACTAGCTAAGCAGCGCAATTCTATTTTTACGAGTATGTAATCATGAGTATGTACATAAAGAATATATGGAATAAAATACATATACATATATACATATGTACATATATATATGTATACATAAATGTATGTAAAATTTCATCCTTTGAGCATGTGAAATTCTTCTTCTTTTACCACCAGCAGTAAAGATATACATATATTTTTTTTTTTTGTTGACATTGTTGTTGATGTTGTAGTTGTAGTAGCTTTGCAAGGATTCTGTGCAAACTTTGCCATTGCAATTCCGAGTCTGTCAAACAAACAAGAATGTAACCAACCAACCAACCATCTTCATACACCTCACACAATCACCCACCCGCAACCAATAGCCAAGCCATCTATCTATCTATCCATCCAACCAACAGACTAACCAAGAGTTTTACCACCCTAGTCACGCACTCACTCATACACCTACTAACTCACCAACTCACTTAGTTTGCCGCCATCGCTTCCCGACCAAACCACTAAAGTTAAAAACTTTCTTCATTCCACCGCCGCCGCGCTCATTCAATTGCTTTTAAGCTCTAGCTTTACTATTGTACAATGAACCAACGAAACATCCAGCCATCACATCATCATCATCTTCATATCAACCCAGTTTTGTACATGTTTTGCAACACTGATTGGTCGCCATTTTGTAAACGCATCGTTACATGTACATATCTCCTTATGTATAATCTATATACATACATACACGATGTATTATACATGACATTTTTACATATTTAAATCAAGAAAAGAACAAAAATTGAAATCCCAGTTTTTATTTAAAAAAAAAAAATTCATAAAAGCCAAAAATGTACCAATACAAAAATTAAGAATTCAATAAGATAAATTATCAGATATACAAATAGAAAATTGTGTTAAAAGAGAAAAATATTTTTTTTATTTAAAATAAAAATCCTTTTCTCAACAACAAAACAATCCACCAAGTGGGTGACGCATTACGTATGAGTAATAAAAAAAACTATACATGTTCATCATACGATCTGTTGGACCAAGAGACGATAAAGAATAAACATGTGCAGGAGATTATTCACATTTCCGACTTAAGTACATACATATATGTTCATGAATGTGTAATCAAATTTAATGCACTCTGTATTCATTGTAAGACGTACCGAAAACGAAGAGTACAAATTTTTGATTTCTTTTACGAGCTTTTTGACGGCCAGTTTGCAACACTGACTGTAACCAATGAGGGACACTGAAAATATTCTAGTCGCTACATGTACAGACGACACCGCCATACTAGTGAATTCATAATTTTCAGTTGAATCGGCAGAACTGACCTAACGGTATCCAAGCATTGGAACATTAGAATAAACTTTAACACTCATTTCATACCTCAGGTAGACTAAGTATGATACCTCCTTCTGCTGCTATTGAAAAACAACTAACAAGTTGTGGCACAAGGCATCCAAAACTAATGATGACTGCTGCTTACAACATAAGCAAATACAAGCAATGCAAAATAAAGTCCTGCTCCGTATAACTGGTGCACAATAGTTCGTTAAAAATTCTACCTTACATTGCGACATGAGAACAATGCCAACGATACTTGATAAGATAGAGATAAAGATAGACTGCAGCAACACCCCCAACATCCTAGCAAGATTCCAAATTCACACAATTCAGAGCTGCTAAAATGAATTCAAATCCAAACGACCAAATGGAATTTGTAAAATAATTTAGATAGCACATTCTTCTAGTCATATTCACCATTTTGAATGCTTTGCAGCACATATTTAATAAGTATTATCAAAAACACATTTGTAAAACAATCAGTTGCTAAGCAAAAAATATTCAAATGAATAGTCAATTTGATTGCAAAAGAAAAATAAATATCATGACAACTAAAGAATAATCAATTGGTGGCTTTTGTTCATCTGTTTCTATGCAAACTTATCTTATTCTTGCTAAGCTTATGAGCTGTTAATTGATATAAATATGTACAATAGATACACATATTGTTATCTTATTCAAATTAAACATATTGTTATGTTTTGATTTAGAATGAGTAACGAAGAAAATGTGAAGACAACAGACTGTGACAGATTGATGAAGAGAAGGGGAACAACAAAAATGGAAAGAAAGCAATTGGATCTGAATCTACTCATAGTCCGAAATCTAAGTTGAACCTACGTAACAAGTTGTTAATGTACAAGACCAAGGAAATGTAAAGAAAAAGAAAAAAAAATGGTAATCAATTACAAAATGATTAAAAATAATAATTAACTAAAAGTATATCTACCGATTTTGTTTCACTTGAGTAGCACAATATTGAAAATAAATCGATAGAACTCGAAAAGTTGCTGTGGCTCAGGCTGGTCAAAGACTATTAAACATATAGAGTGGACAACGGGATCACGAAATTTTCACGTTTCATGTTTTGTTCAATCAATATGATTTGCTTTACTTTTTATATTTAAATATACACATAATGCTATGAATAACAGAATTTTTAGGATAATGTGTGTTCTTTTTTGTACAACAGATGGCGTACGCAGTAATAAAATTTTTTTTTATAAATATTACAATAATATGTAAATAAATATTAAGTATCTAACAATACGTCCCAAATCGGCAGCAACATTGTGTCAAAATTTCAGAGTAATCGGTAAAGCAGTTTTCGAGTTCTGAGGTCATGAATATACAATACGAACATTTAAATTTTTCTTTATATAGATAAAGAATATTATGGAAAAAATATGAAAAATCGTACACATAAAGTTTTCTAAGTCGATAATATTTAATCTGATTGTGATGTATATTGTGATGTAAAACCACTGTCTGGCCCACTATTTCTAAGGATAAACACTTCAAATGTCTGAAACTGAAAAAGTAAAATAAACAACCACGCAAATAACGGTAAAGTTCGAAGACGATTATTTGTAATCAGCATTCCATGTGGGTTCGTATCAAATGCTATAACAACTTGCAGATGCACTAGTAGTTGGGCCATGGGAAAGATTCACAAAGAAGGACGAAAAGCCAATGTACAATTTTTCTTGCTAGACAAAAAAAGGAAAAGTTTTTTGTATCGATGGATTTATTTGAAAATCATAAACTCAAAAAACCTGTGCTTGTTTCAGGCCAACTATCAATAAATATTTGCCCTGTATCTGGTGGGATCAGAAGGGTGTCGTGTATTTTGAGCTTCTAAAACGTGGGCAAACGGTTATTGCTAATCGATTTAAACGAAAAACGCGATGAATGGGCGAGCTGACATATGAAAGTGATTTTGCTTCATAACCGCATGTTGCAACCCAGTCCAGGAATGATTGGAAGCACTATGCTGGGAAGTCTTACCCCACACCGCGTATTTACCAGATCTACCGTCTACAGACTACAAAAGCACGGACTGTCGGAACAGCAATTCCTTTCTTACGAAAAAGTCAATATATCTATCTACATTAACGGTAATGTGAACTATTCCAGTAGTACACGGTGTATAAAAGCTGCACAAGAAAGCTATATATTATCTCTGAACGGAACAATATCTTCATTTGCACAGGTATAGAGGAATGAAACATTGTTCATTGTGAATGAAATCAAAAAATGTTTTACAATGTTTAATTTATAACAAATCTAAGAAATTTTAATGACAATACATAAACAAATATTAATTCTAAGAATATAGATATAAACAAATCATAAACATAATAATTTTTTTCTAGTAATGAGTTAAAATTTTTTACTTTTTTATTAATCATACGCACTGTTGGACTTTTATGAAATGATTTTTAAAAAAAGAAACTTAAAATTCATACACCATCAACAAAACATTTTCCAATTTTGTTTTATTGCATTTCTTTTCGTATGTACCCTTATCCTCCTCCTCCTTTGATTTTCTCTCATATTATTTTGGCAACATTTTTCTTTTAACTTTGCTAAGTGTATATATAATTTTAATGTGTGCCTGAATCTGATTGAAAAACTACATGAAATGAATCAATTAACATTTTGTTATTCCACTTTTTTGCAGTCTTTCTTTATTTATTTATTTATTTATTTTTTTTTTTTTTTTTTTTTTTTTCAATTTTTTGTTTTCATCAATCCATCATTGTTGGTTGCTCTTTTCGGTTTTTTTTTTCATGATGCCAACTCTCTTTTTTAACTAAAACTTAAGTTGAAAGACTGTAAGAAGTGACTAGAAAAACGTTGGGGTGAAAGAGTGGTAAGGAGAAGGTAGTCAGAGAAGGGAACAAGGGAGAGGAGCTGAGCGTGGGAATTTGGTACAATAAAAAGAGAGTAAGAGTATGTTTGAAAAACATTCAAAAACAAAAAGAGAATATTTATAATTCGCAAATGAAAGAGAAGAGAAGAAAGATAGAATGAAGGAACAAAAATGTAGTTGGCAAATTATGTGTTTTGCTTAGCTATTTCTTCTGTATTCTGCTTTGTTTTTCTATTTCTCTTCTCACAGATGCACACACATGTACAAACAGAATTGAGATTCATTTGGCTCACTCTCTCTCAATTTGCCATTGCTCTCTTGATAACTGTTGTTGTTGTTGTCTTCTGTAAAAAGTTAAATTTTCACGCTGTTGAATTTGCTCTACATAAAAGCGACGCGACTAAAGCAAAATTTTTGTATTTTAGGTCAGGTTAAAAATCCATGTGTACAAGCTTTAATTCAGGATTTCTTAAACTATACCAAACATGGGGGCATACTTAAAAATACGTAAAAAATAACCTCAAGATAAAATTTAGAACTTTGACTTGAAATTTTGAGAAACCATATGATAGAATAGATAGAATACACAGATAGTTTAGTAAAGAGGAGGCCCTTGGTAATGCTTAAAAACACAGAAAGAAGGGTATCTTTGACTATACCAAAGATGTAATAAATACTATTCAGGATTCCCCTAGTAAACTTTTGTTGTATGGGAGCTATAAAATCCAGTAATTCTAGGATCAAGCAATTTACATGGTTGATAAATATGGATCTGAAACTTAATATGTCCAAATTTCATGATGATACCACAAAAAACAAAAAAGTTTTTCTAATAAGAACAAGAATTTGAGTAGGTGCTTTGTATGGGAGGTACCCCTCCTAGTGGTCCAATTCGTCTGATTTCAACAAATGTACTACATATAACAAATTTCAGTTCTCTAGCTCAAAAACTGAGGTACTAGTTTGCGTACATACAGACAGACGGACAAACGGACATGACTAGATTAACTGGTCTCAGCCCGCTGATCAAGAATATATATACGTATTTTATGGGGTCTCTGATGTCTCGTTCTGTGCATTACAAACTTTATGACAAACACAAGAGGTGCTACCATTTTAATTAACTCTTTCATGTTCTGAAAAATAAAATAAAATACAATTCATATTTGTACTACAAACTGAAGAAACCTTATGTCTTTTACATAATGTATTGCACCGCTTATGAGCACATTCCCATAGACATTTTTGTCGTATTTTTTGCCTTAATGAAATGTCTATCCCATCATATTGATCTACAAGCCCTTATTTCTCAACAAATATCAAAATTATCAAGTTAAGTGACGTCTCTTTAACCGATGGGAATAACAATGTATGTACAAATTGTACCTTGATGCCTTTTCAAATTCTTTATGTCGGTTTAGTATAGAATATGATGGACTTATTAAAAATTGGTAAAAATAGCACAGGGAAATACAGATTCCCTGGCATGGGATTTTTAAGTAAATTTTTGGTCTTTTGGTCTACTAAATATACATAATAATACAATACATATTATAATATTTTTGCTGAATTGACTTTACACTTTGAGATAAAGGCAACACATATCCAAATATTCTTTAGCTTTGTGATTCCTCAAGAAATATGGGACAACTGATACAAAGCTTATCCATGCTTCCGCTGAGTCGATGTAGTTTGTGGCACATCATAAATTATATAGAATGATTTATCATGACAAACAGCTTGATTACTTCATTATCGTATGGGTATAAATTGAATCCATAAACTTATGCCATTGTGTAATGAGTATTAGAAAGTTCGGGGACACAAAAAAGGAAGGACAACATTATTTTGCAGGTAACAATTTAAGAACCGCTGTATTATTCATAAATACTTCTATCAGCCTCACTTAGTTTTGAAGGCTGATCAACTCCTCATTGACATTCGCAATCTCAAAAGAAACTTCCCTTGTGCACCATATATGAAAATTTAAGAAACTCTGCTTTAATCGAACATATTTTTGCATTGCTATTTTGCTGTTACCACCATCGCTTTTATTTTGTTTCTTTTCTTTTCTTTTTTTTTTTGTTTCTTTTTTTTTTTGCCTTCTACTATTTTTCTTTGGTGAGGTTTAGTTTGATTTTGCTATTTTGCTTTTGGTTGTTTGTTCGTTCGTTGTTTCGTTGTTGTTGTCGACTTTGGCGTTGGCGTCTATTCGCCTTTTTGTTCGTTTGTCGTTTTCCCATACTACATTCCCCGTTTTTGTTTTTTGTTTTTTCTCTCTTCTTTTTCTTGCATGTGTTATTGTAATTTTTGTTGTTTTGCTCGCAAGCAGTGAATAAGTTAGTGAGTGAGTGAGTGAGTGAGTGAGTGAATGAGTGAATGAGTGAGTGAGTGAGTGAGTGAATGAGTGAATGAGTGAGTGAGTTGCACCATTAACGACAACGACAAACGACGATGACGATGTATCTATGTGAATATGAGTGTAGCTTGGTGTGTCTCTCATTGTATGAATATATGGGTATGTGTGTGTGTGTATGTGTAGTAAATTTTCTCCTAAGGTTCATTGAACTTGCAAAAAGTTTTTATTTTTCTATTATTTTTTATTTATTTTAATTTTTTTTTTGTTTCTGTATTTTTTGTACACATTTTTTTATACAGAGAAAGTATAGTTGTATTAGTTGTTTTCGATTGCACTTCAACTTTTCTGTTATAATTTTTTTTTTACATTTCAAATTGCACAGAACAAAGTTAATCGCTTTTCTCCATTATCCTCAAACTTTAATGTTCTCCATTCACCAACATGCAGCATATGCAGTAGAGTAGTGTGCATATAAGGTAATGTGTCCATACTCCTACTTTAATACATTTTTTGCTTATACATAATTGGTACTTATTCTAATGATATCTTATTAAATTGGTTGGGAAATTAAGCATAAGGTAGCGTTTCAAAATTATACGACACCAAAAAAGAAACAAAGAATTTATTTTCTGCCTCGGCATATTTATAAACTATGTATGTTGTTTCCAATTACACGCAATTGAAAATACAGAATTAAAGAATGCAATACAAGTACTGTCCTATTATCAATTCAAAATTTTTGCATAAAAAAAAAACAGTTAGTTTTTGTTGAATAATACCGTATCAAAACTATACGACATCGGTCATTTAAAAGTTCACCAAAAAGTGTCATGAAATTCACGTGTTTGATGATTATGTGTCGGTGACAAGGTGTCGGTCATAGTATCCAAAATTCAGTTTGACAAAATAAAACAAAAAAAAAGAAAACCTTTTGCAAAATTTCATCTTTCTAGCTCCAAGACTGAGCGTCTAGTTTGCATACCTACAGACGAACAGACAAGACTAAAACAGGTCGGAATGCTCTCAACTAACGGATCGTAATAAGCGAACCATTATGAGGAGAGCAAGCAATTCAACTTGTAAAGTATTGCAGTAAGCCACCAGTTTCGATAATGACGATTTGGTGAGTCCTAAACAGTTCCAAAAGAATTGTTTGATCTGTAATAATGAAAGCTCCTTCAATTTGTACCAACAAATATATAGTTTGGAAATTAACTGAGACTCGGTATATAATAAATTGATATTTTTAAAGTCTATCATTCTAATATGTTATGTATTTTTACGAAAAATGTTAACTTTTCAGACAAAAAGAAATTAATTCGAATAGACTAGATTGATAACAAAGTTTCTGGAGAGTTTTGAAAAAGAAACCATACGTTTTGTAAGCTTCAAGATTAACAGCACAGAGAACATATGTATGTAAGTATAATGGACAGTAGCGTCCTGTGGATTTAAAGGAAAACTGTGAAATACCAATTGTCTTCATGCAATATTATGAATTCCCTATGGAAAGGACTCGAACTCACCAAATCTCTGTAAGCCCTATTGAAAAATGTTTGCTGGTATTCTGCCTAGACATGCTTAGACGGAAAATATCAAAAACGACTCAGCTGCACAGACAATTGTTGCCATTTAAAGGAAGTGGATCAATATAAAAGCAAATCTCCGAAAATAATTGGTTAAACTCAATGAGGAAGAGGATATTTGAAATTGAAGAAAGGCCCCTCACAAGCAATATTAGTTTAAGAAGATAACTTGCTTTTGTTGAAAAATGAAGTGTTAGTTTGATGAAATTCAAACTAAGCTGAAATGGATCATTTCAAGACAAACTAACAGTAGTCCTTGAAAGAAAACATTTGATTTGATAGTAGAATCAATCTTGTTTTGGGTGGAAATTTTCTCTTATTGTAAACAATATAGAGAGAATATTTTTAATAAGAATCATACAACTGACAATCAAAATTATGTTAAATATAGCATTTATTGAGCGAGATGAAACAATTGTTAAAATAAGTTGTACGGCGTTAATTTGTTTTGAAGAAGTCACAAAATCTATAAGTAAAGAGTCTAATTGCTCGTCGAAAGCCATCATAGCTCTAATTAATAGTTTTTGAAAAATTTTAGAAAATATAAAGGTGATCAACAAATCGCGAAAGACAATACTCGTAGCAAGAAAGACCCAGAATATTCCATTCTTTTTTTTTTACAAATTACTATCCGGAATGAATTACAGATTACGCTATTTGGAGACTGATGAGACATTCAACATTTGATGCGCGCTACAAATTGTGTATGTATATTTGCACATGTACAATCTACAGGCATTCTAATTATGTATGTTACTTATAAAATTACAAACAGGAATGTTGAAATCAAGTGCATTTGTCACAGATGAATATATTGATTGAATCGTTATAATCGGGAATCAATATTGTCGGTTACATCCCTAGTTAAATCACAAAAGAGCATTGAAAATAAAACTATTTAGAATCTATTTCCATTGGAATCACACACCGTTGGCAACTTTTGGGTATGAAACCCTTAAAAAAACGTGTATAAAACAATAAGAATACTGTGTACTCTTCATTCTTCGAATTCCTCAGTTTTAATAAACAAGTCAGTCAAGTAACTCGAAGAAGTCACCGAACGAAGATGAACTTTTTCTTGTATCATCATTGTGCATTCTGACTAAAATACAATATATATATAGAATATAATAAATTATTGTAATTCTTTGCTTTATGAAATATTTACTATACATAATTAGAAAATATTTGTAATTTCAACTAACCTTGTAGCGACTCATTTTACGTGGCTTAACAATCGGCATTTTTTAATAGAATCTGATCAATCGGCAATAGAAGCCGAAAATTCAATTGATTTATTGATTGATTGAATGTATAATTTCGATGACTCACTGATCACCAATGTAATGTTTATATATGTATGTATTTCTTATATGTATAGGTTTCATAAAAATTTGGTAAACTTTTTTTTAATTTTTCTTTAATTTACGCTTAATAATTTTAAGTTTTTTTTTTTTTTTTTTTTTTTTGGTTTCTCTTACTAATTTTTATGTTTTTTCCCTAGGAATTTGAAGAGAAAACAAGATAAATAAATTTCAACAAACAAAAACAAAAAAAAATTATATATTTTCACAAAATTTTACAACCACAAACACTTTACAACAAACAATGTTGTAAATTATTAAATTATAAAAAAAAAAAAAAAATCAAAAAAAAATATAATTGAACACACACATGCACAGAAACATATAGACACAGAGATACATAGATGCACTTGCAATTGTTTTACACTTTAGAAATACAAATAATTTATTTATTATTTATTTTTTTGCAAAGATAAAAATTGCGTTTTGAAAGAAAATTTCAGGCAAACCGGCGTTGCAATGCTTAGTTAAACGTTTGATCATTCAAATCTGATCGATTTAACCCGATCAAGTCCGATTTGATGCGATGCAATTTGTTCCGATATGATGCGATACGTTGCGATTAGATCAGAAACAAAAATTTATTAAAACCACCAGACCACATCACATCAGACAAGACAGAGAGAGCATCCCACAGAGAGTGAGAGAGATGTAGAGAGAGTTCAAGTTCTTAGCACAACTTATCGAACTTCAGTGAAGCGTTTCAAAGTAATAAACTAAATTAAACTGAAGATGCAGGCCAAGACAAACTAAGCTAGGCCGAGCCAGGCCAAGCAATGAGAAGTAAAGCCGCACTCAGGCCAGGGAAATAGGTAGGTAGTCTATCTTGGCTGGCTGGTTGGTTGGTTGCTTGGTTTGAATAGTTGGTTTCTTGATTGCTTGGTTGACTGGGCTGGCAACAGCAAAAATTGGCGAGGTTAGCAGAAATTATGCTGCTCTGGTAAATGCTAAAACACAGAGACACAAGACGTCCAAACTACGACGAACGGAATAGAATGGAACGATAGCAACGACAATTGACGATGAAGGTTCTGCTAGTGTTGGTGCTGTCGCTGTTGTTGCTGATAATGGCGAGCCTCAACTGCAATATGTGAGTGTCGATAATAACACCACACGAGAGAGAGACCCAAACAGATAGGGAGAGAGAGTTTTGGATGAATGATGTTGGTTGGTTGTTGTAAGCCTCTAATATTATCGTTGTTGTTGCTGTTGCTACTACTAATGATGTTGCAACCAAGTTGATGAATAACACAACTGGCAAGGCAGACAACTGCTAATGTTGACAACATAAAGTCTTAACATCGTAATCGTCAACGTTTGGTGTTGCCGCGCATTTTTCACCGAGTTCGAAATGGTTTCGGGATGAATGTACGATGGCGATGACGATGACGATGACGATGAACTTGTGTAAGGCAAATTAAATTGAGCCGAGTTGCTCTGAGATATCTATGCGCGAATAACTGGAAAAAATCTCATATGATACGAGCGAGCAAAAGCAACGACGACGAACCACCAACCAGCCTCACTACCAACAACATCACATCAAATCAATTCAAACCGAACTGATTCTCAATGAAATCCAGGCATCATCGGTACACAAACAACAGAAAATGCATACACACTCTTAGTACTATTATAGTAGTAACATATATAAAATGCATGCATTGCTGTTTGTCTGTCTAACTATCAGTACAGAGACTAAAGAATTTCAATCATACATTTTTATACACCCTGGTACAGGGTATATACTTTATACAGTAGTGTGCAAAATTAATTGCTTCAATCCTTTTCCATTGTGAACATTCCATGTAATAGTTCTCAGTCCTAAAATGGTAGATACTACGCCGATTGGAATTACTTAAAACATGCATACATCTATGCTGGTGAAAAAATACCTAAGGAGACTAACTTACTGTCCATGTCCAATCACCATCAGAAATGAGTCCGTATAAGATAATGGTCAAGGCTATGTTATGAAGAAACTCTAGCTTTTTTCTAATGTGATATTCCTTGACTCAACACTAATATATTAGGAAACCAATAGCTTATCAGATATTTATTCTATTATCTAATTAGTCACTATGCGAACCATTTCATTCATTCTAAACTAGACTCTCTCCGGTACATAAAACAATGCAGTGTTTTTTGCTAGTCTTTTTATTCTAATCACAATTCTTTATTTCATAATCCTGTGCTATACTAAGAAGCCAAGTGTTTCGGATCAATGTATTCGTAAGAAAGAGAAAGATCTTTCACAAGCTTTAAAGATTGAATGAAATAATAATCATTAATCGTCTATTAACAAGTTAAAAGCATCAATGTCACTCAAAAGTATTGTAATACAACTAGGGAGGAGTTCAAGGACATGAGTACTGTGGCCTAGGTTCTGTGGTTTTAATTAATGTTACGGTCGGATACGTCTATATATAACAAACTTTATTCCCTATATCATCTCTATAACGAAGTAATTTTGTGTTTGAAAACACTGTGAGTCCAACAGTATTGAAAGTATATACAAACAAGTTATTATATTTTTTTTTTTTCTAAAATTCATTTAAAAAAGATATTCTATTAGAATGACAATTTCGGTATGACCAAAAATTTGTTGCATTTATTTTGCACACCACTGTAGTATATATGTACTACGTAATACTGCCAGCACATTCACGAAGATAAAGCTATGACCACGAACGAACCATGGAGATGATGATAAACGATAAAACTGAGAACGTGGCTAAGGTTTTTTGTAACTGAGTCTGCCGCCTTTGCCGACTCCAATGTAACTTGACTCTCGCGCGTTATAGATTTTTGTATTGCGTTTACGTTACATTACGATATGGATTCGGAAACTGATACGTTAAACTATTATGTTATGTTACCGATGCAAAACAAGGAATTAAGTTAAGAGCAGCATCCCAGTATCAGCTGTAAGCAAACGACGAATGAGCGTACGAACGACCAAAATGAACCAACAAACGAACGAACGAATCGGCAAATGAACATAGGAAGGAATGTCATGCATAAAAGAAACCGATGAAAAAAATAAACGACAATGCCCAGCAACAGCAGCTAACAACACTACTACGAACAAAAACAACAGCAAGAACTGAACTGATCAGCGTTTCTTAAACTATTTCTGTCACGGAGGCAAATCTTTAATGAAAACATTCAAAGAGGAATGAACTAAACCTAGGTTGTATAAACTAAATAAAGTAAAATAAAGCTGGTGAGCTTAGTGATGCATTGAATTGTGGCGGAATAACGGGATCTATTAGACCCTACTACCCTAGTATGGATTAGAGCAAAGAATTCCAATCTTTATTGACGTTTATGGAACTTTTGCTGACACTTTTTATACTGTTCATGTAATGAATAGTATTATAAGTTTGTCATGAAGTTTGTAATGCACAGAAGGAGACATCGCAGACACTATAAAATATATACTTGTATATATATTTTTTTTATCAGCACGACGAAACGAGTTGATCTAGTCATGTCCGTCTGTCTATCTATCTGTCTGTATGCAAACTTGTCCTTCAGTTTTTACGCTAGAGAGCTGAAATTTTGCTCAAAGCAAAAACCTCACAGCACATTTGTCGGAATCAACTAAATCGGACCACTAGTAAGGATACCTCCCATACAAATCCCCTACTCAAATTCATATTTTTATTAGAAAAACTATTTTGTTTTTTCCGCTATCGAACTGAAATTTAAAAATTGGAAGTGTTTGACCTATACACATTAACCACTAAAATTTCAAGACTCTTGGACTATCAATGAAAGTTGGACACAATATGTTTCTAATCCATTTTTACCAACCATGTAAATTTCAAGATCCTAGGATTACTGGATCACATACCTCCCATATATATATACCCTTCTTTCTGGTTTTTCATATCATTTTATCTTCCACACCTGCATGGCATGTGCAAAAGCTAATCGATTTCTCACCTAGACCCGAATTTTCTTCGTACATATTTATTTCATTTCCAATCAATAAAAAGGGATAAACATATTTAGCATTGGCTTCGGATTAGATGTTATTAAACAACAGCAACAACTCTGAGATCCGTCAGAAGATGGTTTATTTAAGAACCTCTGGAATGTAGCAACATAAACGTAATACCAATCAAAAAGAAGGAAAAAAAATTAAATAAAACTTGAAGCTACAAACACTCAATATTGTAGGCTCATTGCAAGTAGAGAGAAGACGCAATTCATTTCTAGAAAAAGAGGCAAAGTTAAGTTTAGTTAAGTATAGAAAAACCAAAACCACCAAAAGCATGACTGTGAACCATATAAGCAAAGTCAGAGAGTATAAGTACTACAATGTACATACAAGTAAAAACGAATCCAAATGCAAACTCAACTCAACTAAACTGAACAAACGAACTCAACTATGGAATTGACTAAACGAATGAATGTCGAAAAACCAACTAAGAGATGATGGCTTTGCCTGCCTGCTGCTGCAGCATCATCATCATCTTTTTGGTTATGGATACATTATAAAATGATGGAGGAGGTGGTTTACAGGTGTACAAGATAGTGCATAGTCACATGACACGAAATGGTCATACTTATCATAGAAACAATTTGACCATTGTTTGTAAGTCGGGTCGCTTAGTCGTTGCAATAGCAAAAAAAAAAAAATCTAAAGCGCGTTAAACTTTGGTTGGGTTTAGCAAAAAAAAAAAATAGAAAAATAGACCAGCAAACATCCCCATGAGCCCAAACAGAGAAATTATCTTCAACTCATCATGCAATCAAAGGGCAAACAATAAATAAGGATACCCTTCTTTGAATATGCCTCTTCACGCATCCCCTACAAATATGGAACCAATCGAGGAGAAAAATTAGTTTTAAACTTATAAATTCAAGAAAATATTATAGATTTTCTTTTTACCTAAGAATAAATTTGGTTTTTAAAAAGTTAAGGTTTGGTAATTAATATTGAGTGACAAATCAACTGACAGATTTAACATCACCATTATAATTATATACTCTGCATCTTTCCTTGTGAACATAATTGATTGGTCCCGACAAGCTTATTCCTATGTCAAAGCTTAGAGAGTGGAATCATGTTAGTTAGATACATTTTCAATGAGATGAGAATTAACATGGAACAGCACTTAATATTACTAATGAACATTTGAAACTATGGGAAATTGGATATCCCTTGTCGTGTTAATGGACAATTCTCAGTAGATATAGAAACCACGTTGGAATCTAGGCTATTGATAGGGTCTCCCAAGCCGGGAAGGTCCTTGATGAACATCTATGAAAATGCATTGGCTTCTGTTATCATCGGTATATGTATACTTTCATCAAGCGGCTCGCTATGCTTATAAATGTTTCAAAGATGGAAAACTTTAAACACTTCAAAAGATAACGAGAAACCACTGAAGTACATTCATTCCCAGAATCTCATATAACACGCTATCGAACAATACAAAGAGTAAAAGTAAGAGCAATCCAAATGAGTTGTCACAAAAATTCATAAGGCTGGGTTCTGAGTGAACTCTCGCCTGTAGCGGGTAGTATGTTCATCCAATCCTTTTCTATTTTAGTAGAGCGATTGAAGGGAAACAATGTAATTTACAGTTGGCACTTATGGCAACTCTAACAGCTTTTGAACTTTAGAACAGTGCCTTTTTTTTTGAAAGTTGTACATGTTATTTCTTTAGCAATTTTTGTTCTAATCGTGTAAAAAAGTTCAGAACTTTTTATAAAAAATTATTTTGCAAAATATGGATTTGTATGAAATTTGCATCAGTATTGTATTTGCCTCTAGTATCTAGAACAATATTTCGCACAGCGAATTTTAACATAACAAATTTGTCATCCATAACCAATTCTCGATAACGCTAAAGTGAAGGTCATTGTTGAGGCTGTTTCATTTCAAAATGTACAGAACTTGTTACTTAGTTTGATGTTAACTCACCTAGCTCAAATCGGAAATGTGAAGAAGTATGATAAGTAGGTTCCAGATGAACTCAATGAAAAACAGAAACCAAAGCGTTTAGAAGCTTGCTTATCGTTGCTCTCTCGTCTTAAATTTGATCCAATTTTACTTCGAATTACTGCTTCTAATGCATAATGGACCCGATATGATACTGTTTAGTGGTCTGATGCAGGTGTGGTCCATTTTGATTTCATGAAATATGGCTCAATGAACACAGATGAAGTATACTTTAAAAACTTAAACAAAACTACAATAGCATAGATTGGTCATCAGATGGACTCCTATGTACAAATGTCTGTGTAAAAGCTACAGGAATTGGTGTTGTAATTTCTCCATCAACATCCTCCTTGCTCACCAAACTTAGCATCCACGGATTACCATTTGTTTCGCAATTTGGACAACTTTCTGATAGGAAAACAATTTAATTCTGACAACGCTACAGCAAATCAATTCAATGACTCCTGCCCACTAGTGTTTTATGCAACTGGCCTGAACATTCTTCCCATTATATAACAAAAGTATATAAACATGTATATATTAATATAGAAACATCTAGATCTAAACTCATTTTACATATTCACATCTCGTATCTACTCAATGTTGAGTCCATGATGGGAATAACTTAAAGTTTTGAATAGTGCCGAATAATAGAAATTTAAATTGGTTAGATAATCATTACGTGCAACCAAAATTCACAATTTTTTTTCAGGAAAAATATCACATTTTGTTTAAATCAGTTTTTCTAAGCTAAAGCAGGCATGTAAGAAACTAATTAGCGGTGAATTCGTTAAACAAAAAATTGACATAATTAAATTTATAGACCAAGTTGCCCATAAATAAATCCTTTACATTACTATAAAAAAAACAATGTTTGAAAAACGCTCGTAAAATAGATAAAAAGACATCAAAAGTAACAAACACAAAATATATGAATGAACAAAAAAGAGACCAATGCAAAAATAATGGAAAATATTAATTGGGCAGAGAGAAAAACAAAAAAAGAAAATACAAAAAATAATAGCTCAGCACCGTGAATGCCCAGTGTTTGAAGAGTGTTGAGTGTTTGTATTAGTCAAGAGAAACGAATAATAATAAAGAGAAAATTTAGAGAGAAAATTTAAATCAGGAACTGCATAATATTTTCAACTGCTACTAACAACTTGATGTTAAGACTCAATCATTGTCGAGCACAATGAAAATGTGCAGAGATTATTATTATGATATCAAAACTAGCCAAATCGGTAAACAATATAGCCTCGTATCGACGATATTAGCGATATTCTTTAAAATATTTCAGAAAATATTTCTATGAAACTTATTGCGTATACTTAATAATGTATTATTCCGGATATTCATTTTGGTTTTAAAAATGGACATTGCACTATTGAACTGTGCCACCGAGTCTCTTTCACTACAGCAGAAACAATACAATTCACATCTATTTTTGGATTTGCAATAAGCTTTTGATAGGGTCTGGGGCACTAAGGAATTCTTTAAAATATTTCAGAAAATATTTCTATGAAATTCATTGCGTATACTTAATATTGTATTATTCCGGATATTCATTTTGGTTTTAAAAATGGACATTGCACTATTGAACAGTGCCACCGAGTCGTAGAAGCCATCACTCTTGCACTACAGCAGAAACAATAATGTTCAGCTGTATTTTTGGATATTCAATAAGCTTTTGATAGGGTCTGCTAACCCCATACTATTTGACCCTCAATCCATATTGAACTCATAGCTAGTATATCTAAATGAAAATAGAAGATTCAAATTTTGACATAAAGCAGATTATTACCCAGGGAATTCCGTGGAGTGTTTGTAGACCACTCATTCACACCCATCAGCAATACTGTCAAATATCTTGGAATGTATTGTATTTGGATCGTCTATTGGACTTGAAAGTCACACATAAAAGCAAAGGATCAACATCCAAAAATAGAGACTAAAGAAGTGTAGGTACTGGCTATTAATCTAAAGTCCAAACTCAATTTTAAAATTAAAGTATTCTTATACAACACAAAACGATGGTGAAACCAGTGTGGACACTTGGCAAAATTATCAATCAGAAATCTTAAGAATGGTATGTAATGCTCCATGATTTGTTACCAATAACAACATACATAAAGATTTTAATATTTTTAATGTAAAAGTGAAATCAGAAAGTTTAATATCAGATAGTTGAGCAATGGCCCGTTGCATACGTCATACGTTGCCGAACCAAATGGTAACTTTTTTAATATTAGATAGCTGGATAGAGTAGAAAGCCACAGTGAAGAGATTCTCAGCTTAAAAAAGAATACATTTTCTTGATCTACCCCCACTAATAAAATAAAATAATTTACATATTACTAGCGCACCTAGCCCGGCATCGCTTGGCTAACCAAATCTTTCCTTCAATTTGTGTTAAAAAAAAGGAAAGTCTAATCTCAACAACAGCGCCACATTTCGGGTCCAAAACTATTTCAATTTCCCACCAGAAATTATAGACTACAGCGTGACGAGACGAGTTGATCTAGCCATGTCCGTCTGTCCGTCTTTCTGGATGTAGTCATTTGAGCTAGAGAGTTTAAATTTGACAAGAAGCTTTCTTTTTACCATACGCACGCAGCCCATTTGTCGGAATTCAAATTCATTTTCTTATTCGAAAAATTGTTTTGTTTTTTGAGCTATCATCTTGAAATCTGAATACAATAGGTTTCTGATTAATATTCATCAACCATGTAAATTTCAATATCCTAGAATTACTGCATCGTATAAAAAAAATGTTTTCTAGGGGCTGCGTGAAAAGTATTAGATGTTCGAAATAGTGAAAGATACCATTATTTCTGTGTTTTTTTTTTTTTTCATATATTGTAACCTCTCCATAGCGAAGTACCTTTCTATAACAACGATTTTCACGCACTGTAACTGTTTTTTCATATAAAATAACTCCTCGTTATTGGCAAGGATAAAAATCCACGATGCTTCAAAGGACTGCAACCCCTTAAAGTGCATTATGAAATTAATTGGAAGGCTTGGATGATTAGTACCATTTATGAGCATTGGCTTATAAAATTATATAGTAGATAGTGCTACAACATCGTCATATGTACATTTTGAAACAGCACTACAGAAATAGAATATTGAGGAAAATGTTAGAAACTAAAGATATCGTTTCATTGTTAATTTCTTTTCTTGATGCGATAAAGAGAGTTGAACAAAGCTTAGAAACATGTGCGAACAGAAACAATTAAAAACTGTTTCAGAAAAGCAGGATTTGCAAAAGATAGTAGTATGTACTCTTATGGAACTGGATTCTTCTGAAGATGAGAGCAATATGATTCTAGCAGCATTGTCGAACTTACAAAAATTGATGTTTCGGAGAGTTATAGTGGAAATGCACCGATGATGTAATATTGAATAATGATGTGGTTATCCTAAAGATGAAAATATTTAACAAAGCGTTTCTGATATCGAAGGTTAAAAAAAGAACTCAACCGTTTATTAACAATTATTAATGCACAACAATCAATTAATATTACAATTTCAATTTTTTAAACATTCAAATTATGTAGAGCAAGAAGAAGAAGTTGAAGATTTCGTTAAAATATCAACATTTTGTGAGAAACGCTAAGCACTAAAAGTTTTACGGACATTTGTGGATTCTGGCAGTGATGTTTCCGGCAACATATTTTATTCACTAAATACGTATGTTTGAAGACTTCGTTTGCAATATCTGCCAAGCAAAGAAAAACGTATTTTTTTTTCTAAAAAATGCTTATTCAAATTTGTTCATACATATGTATATTACATAATGAAGAATAATTTAAATATATGAAATTTCAAAATATATACGTAGTTTATTGTTTAGTGTCCCAATAACGAAATTATTATTGTCCGGCCCAAAACGACTTCATTACAGAGGAGTTCGACTTTACCTATGTACATACATAAATATAGATGTGTAATAAAACTAGCATTTTTGTTGTGTCGACTAGATTAATTATTTAAGATAAATGTACATATTGTACATATGTATATTTAGTTATATGGGTCTCTGGAGACAGTGGGATTCCTGGTTAACGAACAAGCGAAGGAAGCCAACCCATCTGACATTCTGAACGTCATAAATATTCTTTAAATATATAATTTTTTGATCCATTTGGGATTCAATTGACACCATTCACCCTCTTCAAAACACATAAGACTATAAGCCTAGGACACACTTGTTTTACCCAACCCTTCAGTCATGCACATTCTCTCAAAATCCAAATAATGCCGTACAAACCTTTGCCAACTTAAGTTCCATCCCATGAAATCTTTACATATTTTAATCATAAATCTCCTGAAAAAGAGGCAAACATTTTCCACCTATTAGAAATCTCTCATCGTGGTTCTTCAATGGCATTGAATGTTGCGCATTGAAAGTTAAGATCACTTAAGTAACATTGGTAATGAGTTCAAAATGCCTTTCCATCTCCATAGAGACTGTCTCCTCTCCTGGATGAACAACTTTCTTATAACTTTGTGGATGAAGGAGAACCAAGGCGCGTTATGGAAAAGGACCATTGTCCTATTCATATCATGATATGGACTTTTTTTCTTAATAAAATTAATAAAATTAATAATATTAATAATGAATAATATTTAAAAAAAACAAAAAATTAAAAAATAAGGGTTAAATAGAAATGCAATAGTAGTATGATTGTTGGCGACCTACGACTACACCAACACAAACACAAACCAAAGTAAAGCAAAGCAAAGAGAGCCTATAACAAAATAACAGCGAACCAAACAACAAAACAAAAACTCGAAAAGAAAAAAAAAGAGAGAGAGAGGGAGTGAAAATCAGAGAGCAGCAAGTGCTACCCACACACATGGACACCCGGCAAAAGATGTAATAGTATTTGTCATTTGCTCTCCCGGTACGAGTGTGTGTGTGTGTGTGTGTGTGTGTGTGGGGGTGTGGGTGTGTTAGTGTGTCGAGACATTGCTCAGCTGTAAAACGGCAACCGGAAGAGCTTTGCCATGTAATCGCGTAATCATCCAATGTGACACACGATGCGACCGCCAACAGCAGCGCTTACGAGAGTGTATCAACTGACGACGACCGGTCGACAAAACGAACGAAAGACCAACCAACCGACTAATTGACTAACAGACAGAGAGACAAACAGACAGACAGAGAGACAAACAGGCAGACAGAGAGAGAGGCAGACATACCAACAAACAGACGAACAAACTCAATTTCAAAACAAGAATCGAGTTAATCACGACAAATGGCGTCGGGACAATTTTCTGCAGACTCAACTCAATGCATAGCAAGCTGCTATATAATCCCAACAACAACAACAACAATAGAGAGAATTAGTTCTGCTGTTACCGGATCTGATGTTAATGGTTATGTATGCTGTTGTTGTACTTGATAATCGGCCGGTCGCTCGGGTCGTTTACTTGGGCTGTTAACTCGTTGCCTTTGCCTTTGCCGTTGCCGTTGCCGTTGCCATTTCTATTTCTTTTCTTTTTGAAAATCGATTTTTAAAGATATAAAAAGCCAATTTAATAGATTCAAATAGAATTTGCATTAAAAATAACATTTTTGTTTAACGCCGCCGGAACAAAATCCAAACAAAGTTCGCTTCAGCGTATTTCGCTACGCTTGGGAACCGGCGCACAGAAATTCTAACAACAGTCATTGAGGGGAAACAACTAAAATTTCTAAACAGAGAGAAAGAGAGCCAACGTAAAAATGTACGTTTTAACAGAGAAAAACAGCGGCAACTTATGATAAATATTACAGTGTTCCATAATACTATGCAACATGCCCCATGCGTAAAGTTTGATATTTTGTATAATTAAATAAATCATTTATCGATTATATTATGTGTTTGTAGTACCTTTACCATCAAATGCTACCTTTCATTGATTCATATTTATAATGACTTACATTTTAAGTCTCACAAGGTTCAAACTCTTACGACACATCATGCGTATATAAAGGAACTAATGTATTAAGCTTGTTGGGAACACAACACTAAAACATGTATGGATACAGCTAAGGTGCTATGCTTTGTATATTAATATTGCCCCTGTATGGAGAAGCGAAAGAGCGACCAAGTCTTGCATGATCTATGAGGAACTGATCCCTGCACAGAGACATGAATCTGGCGGTAGTTTTGGACTAGATAGCCTTAAACACTAGTCAGATCACTGACCACAACAATTCTAGCCGAAGGGTGTCTTCTGTAATGGGTCAGACAGCAATAGATTCTGTTTGAAATTTTTATACAATTTGGATGGATAGCCACAATATTACAGATGAATATATTTTTATTTGAGAACTTAAAAGTAATATTAACTAACAAGATATATGAAAAAAATAATTTTGCAATTTCCTTAATGCAATGGAGCGAAGTTGTAAGTACATACATATAAAACTATACCTCATATTTCTTTTTAATATTAACAATAACTTTTTTGTAGATGCTGAAGAGCTTCGTGAACTATCAAAAATTAAACAAGGTTTACAAGAAATTGACGCAGAATGAAAGGAAATTAGGCAAGGACTTAAAGATTTGTCTGAGGGAATGGATGAATCTCTAAAAATGATAAATAAGGTGCGTGAGTTGAATGTGCAGAGTTCAAATACACATATATACATACATATGTAGTATAAGATAGCCACTTATTATACTGTTAAAAGCAAAATCCTTCTTCTTCTATGGCAGATGGTATGATAATTAAGAAAATTCAACTTGATGAAAATACAGTTTAAGGAATCCTGTGGTAAAATAGGACCACTGAAGGCGCTGAGGTTTGGTGTGCATTTGAAGAAATTTCTTATGATCATTTAAATATAAAACAAGGAAATATTGTATAGTTTACAGTCTATACGACTTAGAAACACTCTAAACCTTTAGCTAATTTTATAAGAATAAAAGACGAAAAACAATGGTATATTCGACTATGCCGAAGATGTAATACTCTTCACGTCCTCTAGAAAACGTTTTTTGTATGGGATAGTAGGATCATGAGCGAAATATCCATGTCCAGTCTATACAATATTCATAGTCTCTGATATGTAGTAAATTTATAATAGGAATAAATTAATAAAGAAAAATATATGTTATTCCTGATAGTTATGAAGTACCGCCTGCCTAAAATTCTTTATGTTCTTTACAAGATTCATCAAAATACACATAAAAATACAAAAAAAAAAAACAATCAACATAAACAATTTGCTTCACCTTAATAAACATTTTTGTTAAGAATATGAGGCGAATAGATCAATATGGGTAAATTCATCATCATTGGTCTAATCAGATTATTAAGCTAGAAATGATGTGTTGTAAGAAGATCTGCAGACATAAGACCTTGTTTAGATTTATGAATGATTTCATTCTTTTTCAATTAATTTTATTTGTGTATGAATACTTTTCACGACCAGTGTAGCTTCTCGTCTATGACGTTGCGCTGCTTTCAATAATGACAACAACTACATTGACGATGTCGTTTCGATGCTGCTACTGCGCTGCCTTTGTTAAAGCGTTGCTTTGCTATTTTATTACACTCGTTTGCTCGTTCGTCGGTTGTATGTGTTACTACACACACGTACGTATACGTATGTTCACCTTCAATGTTCAAATTTAGTTTAGTCAGTCAGCAGTAGTCGTCGTCGTCGTCGTGATTCGTCGTTGTTGTCTCGTGTTATGTTGGAGGCGCGTCGTATTTGTAGTTGTCGTCTTTCTATCGTTTCTGTTTGCAATGGAGCAACGACGACAACGAACAGCTGTTTTTTATTTTCATATTGAAAACATTCTCTCTCTTCACTCTGCATTTACCCACTCTTCGGCTATTCTCTTATTACTTATAACATGTGGCTGGCTCCGCTCTCGCACACATAATAAACTCATTCTCTTTCTTCCCTCATACCTAGGCATGCAATGGAATAATTTTTACGCTCTTTTATTTTTGTTATTCCCTTTTTTTGAATGAAAATAAAACTCTTTTCAATGAAAACAAAATAAAAAATTATATGGAAGGAATTCCTTTCTCATCAACATTTTATAATAAATAAAAATAATGAATAAAAATGCTTGAATTTGAATGAATTTAAATGAAATTTTAATTTACTATTTATTTATCAAATTTGGTTTATGTGCATACTTGAATTATATGAAATGATAAAAGCAAAAAGAAACAAAATAAAAGAAATGAAATCAGCTGATTACTTATTTTTATTTACTTTTTGTTGTTACTAAGTGCGAAACACATACACACAAACACAAGCCAAATTGTACATAAAAACTTACATAAATATGTAAGTATATGCTTATGTACATATGCATATACATAGATACGCAAGTATGCATGAGAAATACGGAAGATACATACATAGGTAGGTAGATGGGGCCAGTTCGGGTAGATGAGGTGATGTCGGTCGGCAGTTAAGTAAAATGAAAGCGAGACAACATTGTCGTTTTTGTCATTTATATAAACGATTTTTTTTCGCGACTTCTTTCTTTTATGCATACACGTATGTAGATACTTACATATATATGTGTGTATATAGAGTATGTATGATGTTGATGTAGTTACATGTGTATATATAAACATGTCTACATGCATGATTTATATACTCTTTCATTTATATAACTATTGAGACTCTAACACTATGTATTTGGTGTGTGGTGATGATTCGTCACTAAGTTGTAGTTCAAATGAAATCATATAGTAACAGAATCAGAATTTTACAGGTAAAACTGTTTTAGATACTTGATTGTCAATATGAGATAACCAGAATGGAAAATTACAATGACTGTATTTCCCGGAAGTTGAACATCTGGAACACAATGACATACATATGTATGAGAATCATGTGAAGCAGATAAAAGTAATCAGTGGATATATACCATAAATGTTCAAACATTTCATTCATTAAAAACATTTTGCATTCTTCCGTAGGATTATATTGGAGTCTTTCAGCGGATGTTATCCCGACCTAAAATGTCCTAATCAACCTTATCCTCGGGCATTAAAAGTTGATTGTAAATTGGATACATTTCTTCATCACATATGGCAGTAATGCTCTTGAATCTTTTGCTCTTCTCTGGATTGTACTTCTTCAACTAAGATTTCTCACTTAATTGAAGGGCAAGGTCCTAGTGTTTTTCGGTATGATCAGCGAACTATAGAACTTCATTTTACTTTCAAAATGTTTAAATTTTAAATATGATGACAAAGATTTCCCTTTATGTGAGTATCGTTGCGACTGTGACACATAGAGCAACTGAAGTAGTTTAATATATGTATGCCTCAACTCCAGACCAAGTACATAAGTACATACACACATGCATACATATGACTCGAATTTGGTACCTGCGGATATTTACCCAAGTGATGCTCAACACAGTGACAGGTATTCACGTTAAACAAAATCGATTTTGATGTACAATTGTGTATTAAATTTCTTATAAATTAAATTCCATTATATTGGAAGGAAGGGCGGTAGTTCGTCACCTATTGTAATATTAATTCCACAAAAAATTCCCAAAATTTCAATTTGATTTCTCCAATCAAACAACAACAAATTTATATCATTTGGTAAACGAACAGAATCTGATCTGAACTTCAAAACAATCATCATCATTTATCAATAACCTTTATACTATTTAAAACATTTAAGGATTTTTCATTCATAATAAAAACAAAAATCAATCAAAATTCCACTTACCCTAGCACCAATGAAACGCGCCTCTAACAGCTCCTGTTTACGTGGATCCAACGATGTCTGAAAATGATCCATGTTGCTTGGACTGAATTACACTGAACTGGACTGGACCTATTCTCTCTAAATTCACTTCACTCTATCTTTTTGTTTTTTTTTTTTTATATTGTCTTTCTGTCTTTTCTAGCAAATGTTGCGTTCGGCTTTTCGCTTTCTTAAGATTCTTGTTTATTTACCTTGAGAAAAAAAGAAGAAACAATTTACAAAAATATTAGAGAAATTTAGGAAATGATGATGATGTCGAAAACTAAACATTAAGAGATTGAAGGAATATCATGACCATATGACAATGATGATGATGAGGACAAAAGCCTGAAGACCCATTTAAATAAGCTTTGGGAAAAGTGATGCATATTTCCTCTTTTATTTTCTGTCATAATAAATTTTTGTAATCAATTAAATTAAATTAAGTTAATTTAACGCTCATTCTCACTCACCTTTTAAGTGATACAAACAGTTTTCTTAGTGTGGCAACGCTTTGCAAATTTTTTTTGCACACAAGAGGTAATGGTAGAGATAGAGACAGAGAGAAAGAGGCATTAAAGAGAGAATGACAGCCAAAGCGTGTCTGACTGTGTGACAACTGGCGATTGGTTTAGTTTGACGGTTTCACTAATTTTCTTACGCTATGCGTTGCACTCACTCACTAAATTTATGCAGTCTCACTCTATTACTCACGCTCTCACTCTCTTCGTTACACTCTCCTCTCTTTGTGATGATTTCTTTTCGTTTGTGTTTTTGTTTTTTTGTGCTCTTATTTTGTTTTTGTTTTTGCTTTTCTTTCGCTCTGTTTCGTTTTCTTTGCTTAACCACACCAAACACACTCTCTCCTTCACTCCTCTTTGATTCTATTGTTGTAATATTATCGTAAGCACAAAGGCTTCCGTCGTCTTCGTGTCTTTATTATCGCATGGTGTATTTGATTTGTTATTATTATATTTTGGTTGTTTTACTTTGTTTTATGAAAATTCGTAAATGTTTTGCCAGAGTTTCTTAAACTTTTTCGGTTATTGCACTGTAAACTTTAAATCACTTCGTTATAATTTTTAGCAGGTTGTTCTTTCCACATTATTGCTTAGCTACGGCTGAGAATTGTTTGGTCGAGCGCAGTAATAGCTCCGCGGATCACACTTTATTTAAGAAACTCTGGATTCAGCCAAAATAACAACGCACACCGACACACAACGTTCGAATACACATTCAAGCAATCCTATACACAATGCCGATGCTGTTGTTGCTCTCTTTACCTCTCATTCATGCACTCGTTTGTGTATTTCGCTCTCGTAACATAACTTATACGTTTACGTATTTTCTCTCTCTCTATCACTCAAAGTTGACTGCTGCAAAAAAAAAAAAAAAAAAAAAATTCAGCCGCAATAGAGAAACAACATAGGGAAATATGCATCGTTCTCCTCTCAACTTATCACAAGATGACACTTTTTCTCATTATTTTACATAATTTTCTTATGGAGACACTTTATTGTCTTATCGTTTTAATCTTAGTTCTATCACCTTTTCTTAAATTGTTCGCAAAAAACTTGCGATTTGCGTTGATTTCTGGTCAAACGGTCTACACTAACACACCGGAAAACTACGACGTAACGTAGCGAGAGCGAACGCTACAACAACGTTTAACATGTTACGTTGTATATGCATACATACATACGTAATAAGTACTCTCACAGATGTTACTAACTAGTGCTAGGGCTGGACACTCATAAGTTGACATAAAACGAGGGACACAATGACATTCGGTTATAAATAGAATTACAGTCGAACTTCTATATGACGAACCGCCTATAAGAATGACCATCATTTACTGAAAGGGGCTCGTAGGACATTTAGATAAATTAGGTTTATATACATTCATATATGTATGTTATTTTATAATAATTTATTATTTATTTATTATTTATTATCAAAACAGAAAAAAAGAAAAGGCATTTATACAGAGGTGTAGCAATCGAAAAATTGGTTTTGTTTCATGGGAGTTGTAAATAGGGACAAATCCGACTGAGTGGTTGTTTTTTTTTTTTTCAATCACTCTGAAAGGCAGATGATCATACCATAAAATCGGAAAGAGTGGTCTCTGTGATCTAAAAGTAAAAATTTCTGTTCGTTTGTCCAAGGCAACTGTTGTTGCTTACTAGGTAGAAAAAATCTTTCGCAACCAAGTTTGCGGTACGGCAAAAGGTACAGTTACCCGTTCTTTGCCAAGTTTTGTGGTCCGTTGTTAATAACAGATATAAGAATAATAGAGAATTCCTTATTGGACCGTTGGTTTTGAGAATCCGCGTCCATTGATATCTGAGGCATGTGTCTGTATGGGTTGTTGCGATTTGATATGTTTGGCACTTATAGATATTTACGTAAACGGAAACTCTCTTGGGAAATACGTTTTAGACATAAGCTTCACGCTATACAACTGTCTTTTTCTGTAATTCTACTCTTCATGGGAATGAATAGTATTATAAATTTGTCATGAAGTTTGTAACACACAGAAGGAGACATCGCAGACCACATAAAGTATATATATTTGTGATCAGCTCGATGAGACGAATTGATTTAGCCATGTCCGTTTGTAGGCGTACTAATCCCTCAGTTTTTGAGCTAGAGAGCTGATACATAGATTTCTTTTTACCTTGGACAATACGTTTGTAGGAATGAGCCAATTCGGACCACTGGGAGGGGTACCCCCCTTACAAACACCTACTCAAATTAATGTCCTTATAAGAAAAACTTTTTTTTTTGTTCGATCGAACTGAAATTTAAACACTGTGAGTTTCTGGTCCATATCCACCAATCATGTAAATTTCATTATCCTAGGGCTAACAATAGGGATACCTCCCATACAAACCCCCATTTAAATTAACGTTATCATTAGAATTGTTTTTTGTACTATTGAAATGAAATTTGAAAACTGGAATTGTTTCACCCATATACATAAGACACTAAAATTTTAAGACCCTTGGACTATCAGGAGGGGTTTCTTCCATACAAGCCCCCTACTCAAATTCATGTTTTTATTAGAAAAACTTTTTTGTTTTTTATGCTTTCATCTTGGACACAATAAGTTTCTGATCCATATTCATCAACCATGTAAATTTCAAGATCCTAGGATTAGTGGATCGTATACCTCCCATTCAAAAAACGTTTTCTAGGGGCTGCGTGAAGAGTATATTATCTTCGGCATAGTCTAAGATTCCTTCTTTCTAGGTCTATTTTAATTTTTTTTGGAATTCCCATTCCATGAGATTTTATTGTTAGGCTGTAAAATTTCATTTAAAAAATCCACAGTAATTTGTTATTCAGCATTCGTGTACGCGAATTCGATCATTTAACAAATTTCTTATAGAAAGAGAATTTAATTTGAAATTGAATTCAATTTACCCAAATAAGCAGGAACAGCTGATTGCTGTTTGCATTCTTTTGTTTTCCATTAGCAGCCCTGCATATTTTTTGTTGTTATATTAAAAATTATGGTAGTGTGAGAGAAAGAGAGTGTGTGAGATAGTGAAAGAGAATGCGTAAAATGCACTAAAAAAGGAGATTGTTGCACCGCTGCTGTATCCCTGTTGTTTTCTGGTGTTTTTTTGCTGTTCTTTTTACTGTTGTTGTTGTTACTTTGTTTGTGTGGTTGTTGCTGTTGTTGTTAGTGTTGTTAGTGGTGTTTGTATTGTGTATCTCAGTCGGAGGAGCTCGGTTGTAGTTGGTGTTTCGTTGCCGTTGTCGTTGTCGTCGTCGTTGTCGTCGTCGGCCTACGATTTATAAGAATCGCCCACCACATTTCAGCAGTCCGAAGGATGTTGGCTATGACGTTTGTGCACAGCAGCACGTTCGAGTAGATTCGTCTGTCATCGTCAGGAAAAAATCAAATCTTGCAAATTTTCATGTGGAGCAGACCATATCACAAGGAGAAAAAACAATATTTTAATAAGAAAAAAGGCAAAGAAGTGAAGAATTAAAGTTGAAATTGAAAGTGAAGAAATTGTAAGTGTTTTTCTTTATTTTGATTATTAAGTTTTTCATGATAATTATGTACATACTTACATATATATATATGTATGTATATACATATTTTCGATTCCTGTTGCTGTTGGCGTTTGCGTTGTTGTTGTTGTATTTGACATATGAAATGAAAATTTTCTTTGCAGATTGCAGCAGAGTTTGAAATCAGTTTGTCATCCATCTAATTGGCAACCAAAGTAATCCGAATTGGTTCGAGTGAATTTTAGTGAGTCTTTCCATTGTTCAACTGTTCTTCCATTTGGGTGTTTGGTGACTTGAAAAAATGCGTTGGACTGTGCATCTTGATGGTGGACCACAGCGTGTCAACCATGCTGCTGTCGGAGTTGATGACTACATTTATTCCTTTGGTGGCTATTGCACTGGTGTGGACTATCGCTTCCATGAGCCCATCGATGTGTATGTATTGAATACAAATACTTTGCGTTGGGCAATGGTCCCCCAGCAGAACGATGCTAATGGTACTTTGCTTAAGTATCCGGAGGTTCCATTTCAGCGTTATGGGCACACTGCTGTCGTCTACAATGAGAAGATTTACATTTGGGGTGGACGCAATGACGAGCATTTGTGCAATGTTTTGTATTGTTTTGATCCGAGGACTGCTACCTGGACTCGCCCTGAGGTCTCGGGATCTGTACCAGGCGCACGGGATGGACATTCGGCTTGTGTTGTTGGTAATTTTATGTACATCTTTGGTGGATTTGTCGATGAGATCAATGAGTTCAGCAGCGATGTGCATAGTTTGAATTTCGAGACATTTGAATGGCGTTATGTCCAAACCTTTGGACAACCGCCATCCTATAGAGATTTCCATTCGGCGGTATCTATGAATGATCGTATGTATATCTTTGGTGGACGTGGCGATAAGCATAGTCCCTATCATAGTCAAGAGGAAACTTATTGCCATGAGATTGTCTATCTCGATTTGAAGACCAAAGTATGGCATCGCCCATTGTCCACTGGAAAAATACCAGTGGGTCGTCGCAGCCATTCAATGTTCATTTATAATGAACTCATCTATGTCTTTGGTGGCTATAATGGATTACTCGATCAACACTTCAATGATTTGTATACATTTGATCCAAAGACAAACCTATGGAACTTGATTCGCCCTCATGGCAAATCTCCAACAGCTCGACGTCGCCAATGCGCCATTGTCAAGGATACACGCATGTTTCTGTTTGGTGGCACTAGTCCCATATCAACAGCCAATCCAAATGATGATCATACCGCTCTCATTGACAACAATGACACCCATGTCTTGGATTTTGTGCCAAGTCTCAAAACATTGGCCATGTTAGTGGTTTTGAAGTATCAACTGGATACTTCTTCTCTACCACGAGTCTTCCGGGCTGATATACGGGCAATGACACAGCCTAACAGTATCTCACGCCCAATCAATCATTCCGGTTAACCCGTAAATGGAGCGATTGAGAGAAGATGGCAGTACTAAATTATTTTCGAAAAACAAATACATATATTTATCCATTACACGCAAACTCATCTTAATACAAGCACATACCACACACACGCACACACATAAGATAGAGAAAGGAATGCAAAATTCTATGTATTTAATGACGACGTTCCGGATCACATAGTATGTATATGTATATAAGTACATATAAAATAACTAAGTGACCGACTTATCATAGAAATCGTCAAACTTCACCAAACAACCAACGAACTGATGATGAACCATTTAGATCTTTTTTATTTAAGGTTATCTTTGCCAGACTGCCGGGAACGTAAGCAATCACATGGAGAAGGATTACAAAAACATATACATACCACAAACACACACACACACACACAGATACTAAGCACAACACTAACAACAATGAAAAAGTTTGCCACTCAATCCCAGAATATAAGAATACGCAGAAAAAAGCGTTTAAATTAAAGAAAGAAAGAAAGCTAAATAGAAAACCGAAATAGAAGGAGACAGAACATACGAAGGATTTCGTAGAAGAAGAAGAAGTGATTATTCTTAAAAACAAAATATATTCAATATATATATAATATTCACATACATATATTAATACAAAATATATCTTCAATTTAGATGGAAAAACAAACAAAAACAAAAAAATAACCAGAGGTATTTTCGACTATGCCGAAGATGTTATACTCTTCACGCACCCGCTAGAAAACGTTTTTGCTCTCTGTTACAGTTTGAGTATCAACAAAAAAACACAGTTTGAGTGGCCTTGTATAGTACAATTACTCTATGTATGTTTGTCATTTAATGTAATTTTGTATGGGAGGTACCCCTCTCGTAACCCTAGGGTCATGAAATTTACATGGTTGATGGATATGGAACAGAAACTAATAGTGTCAAAATTTTAGTTCAATAAGTCAAAAAACAAAGAGAGAACATGAATTACATACATTGAGTAGGGGGTTTGTTTATGGGGTACCCCTCCCAGTCGTAGAATTCGGCTCATTCCGACAAATGTATTTTCCAAGGTAAAAAGAAACCTATATAGCCTATAAGCTCTCTAGGTCAAAAGCTAACTAACAGGGACTAGTTCGCGTACAAACGGACAAGGCTAAATCAACATCGAGCTGATCAAAAATATAAATATATACTTTATGTGGTCTGCGATGTGTCCTTCTGTGTGTTACAGAAAATTCATGACAAACGTACGTATAATACTATTCACTACCGTAAAGAGTATAAAAAGAAGCAAGAGAAGACAAAAAGGAAAACAAAAAGCCAAGTTATAAACTCACATACAACACAAGCATATGCTAATAAGCAAAATGTTCATGGGGCCTCATCATGTACAGTTAATTTTAGTCAAGTTTTAAACGCAAAGCAAAGCTAGGAAGAAGTAGTATTTGGATAGATTATGCATCTAAGAGAAGAAAGCGAGGATAAAAAATGAACAATGAAGAAAGCGAGGATAAAAAATGAACAATGAAGAAAGCGAGGATAAAAAATGAACATTGAACAATATGTGAAAACATAAAAAAAAAAAAAATTATTGTTTTCTTGGCTTCAAAAATAAGAATGAAAAATTCAAAGAAAATTTAAAGTGAGTTACATATATATGTATTAGAATTAAGAAGTTTTGAAAAATGGAACGAAATTGATTATAAATGAATAATTTTTGTTTCCTTTTGTTTTCTTTTTTTTGTTTTTTCTTTCTTTTTTTTTTTAATTTTTTTTTTTTTTAAATTGTATTTTATAATTTTATTTAGTTTTTCTAGACTTATGTTTTTTAATATATTAGTTATTATTATTATTATTCTTAATATTTATATGTATAATTATTATTAATTTAAATTAAACAAACACACAAATACATACACAGACAATTGTTCCATAACTTTAAAAGTAAATAAAAATAAAATTTATGAATGTGTAAAAAAGATGAGAAAAATTATTTGTTTATAAAGGGAAATGACTGCTTCCCACAATTTTTTCCCCAATCAATCATTCATAATCATCTAAACGTATGACAACACAGCTGGAGCAGTTTAGAGTCACGGAGAATCCACTAGCTTCTCCCAAATATTGCAGATTTGCTTAAACGTCTCTCCGGGCATGTAGGATTCGATTTTATCCAAATTGCAAAATCATGGCACAGATTTGGGCACGCTGTGGATCCATAATGTGGTCTTCCGGAACAGCTTCTTCATGAGTGCCCACGTTTTGAAGCGGCCCGAACGTTGTATTCACAGGAGATTGTAAGTCGAAAGACCACTTCCTCAGAGCTCTGGTCATTCTTTTCGGCTGAGATTGGCTTGTATGTTCGACCGAAAGACGGTGCCTAATTAAGGATATTATTCCTCCCTACAAAGAAATGAATTGGCGGTACCGTAGGGACCTAATGGTATTTGAAAACCAATATACGGTTTTTTTAGTGGACATTTGTTTTGTACAAATCGAATCCGACAAAACTTATGACACATGAGTATGTTTTGAAGATTTTAATCTCTTTGTTCGCATAGCAAAAAGAAAACAGAAAGAAGGATGTCTTTGACTATGCCGAAGATGTAATGCTCTTCACACAGCCCCTAGAAAACGTGTTTGAATAAGAGCTAAGCGATCTTACATGGTTGATGAATATGGAATAGAAACATATTTCATCCAAATTTCAAGATGATAGCACAAAAACCAAAAAAGTTTTTCTAATAAGAACGTGAATTTGTGTACGGGCTTTCTATGGTAGCTACCCCTCCTGATAGTCCGAGGGTATTGAAATTTTAGTAGCTTATGTATATGGGTCAAATACTTCTAGTGTCTACATTTCAGTATGATAGCAGCAAACACAAAAAAATTTTTCTAATAAGAACATGAATTTGAGTAGGTGGTTTGTATGGGAGGTACCCCTCCCAGTGGTCTGATTCGGCTGATTCGAAAATTTGTGCTGCGTATGGTAAAAAAAGCTTCTTCCAATATCAAAAAACAACTCTCTAGCTCAAGAACTAGTTTGCATACATACAAATGGACATGGCTAGATCAACTCGTCTTGTCACGCTGATCAAGAATGGATATACTTTATGGGGTCTACGATGTCTCCTTTTCAGAAACATGTCTGTGATTTATCAGAAACACCACTCTGCTCAAAGATCTAAACTTACCAACGATTTTAGGGACAATGCAGCTTTATAGCGCCGGCACCTAAGAAAGCTCCAGACGCACCCTAACCCATTGGCTTCTGTCCTGATCCGAAGCATAATTATAAGGCGGAGGTTAAAAAGACTCCATCCACATCACCGCCCACTAAGAAGAACTTAATAATGCATTAGCGCAAACAAAGCATGGTTAATGTCTTTGCATGCAGTCTGTCTATAATTTTTTCTCTGAGAAATTAATCTTATAAAAAAATGTTGTAATGGAGCCCATTTTATCGGAGGCGGAAGTAAAGAGCTTGACCTCCGTAGAAGCTGTTCTTAACGGAAGCTGAGGTGGGTTAATAAATAAAAAACCGGTTTTTAATTTTTATAGAAGAAAAAAGAAATATACTTCAAGGGTTCATTAAATAAACTGGCTTCACCAAGCAGTTGCTTGCTTGGAACTGACTCTGACGGCGATAATAAATATGCACCCGCGACTGGAACAAATCCTTAAAATTTTGTTTTGTATTTCCACAATATTAAAGGGGCTTCGCTTAGTGAAAGGCGCTTTTGATTTTCTTTTTCATTTATTAACGATTTCCATATGATGCTATTGGTTACATTGGTGTCAATTCTGTCTTCCTCTTCATCGTCACTACTGTTTTTCAGTATGTCTACCAGAGTCTGGCGCGTATAATACTGACAAAACAAATGACACAAGATTACGTTAGTTATCCTGTCCTGATAGCCTCTGCCTGCTAGCCACTTTCTTCCATGCGTTTCACAGATTATCAGATGGTTGAACAAGACACAGAGGCACGCAATAACAAAAGATAAATATAACTCCGTTAAAAACATCCAGAGTCTGATGTTCCGCAGTTCTGAAGGCGGAGGTGAAATTCCGTTACAAACTTAATCTCATAGGTGGGATTGAGTCTAAATCTCCTACATTTTTTTTTTACATTTAATTAATAATGACAATCTATTCATATTTCAATTCATTATCGCAAAAGACGGAGTTACTAATTTATGTTTGATCATGTATGTTTTATTAAATGAAATTATCTTGACAGCATTTTGTCTATAATTTCATTTCAATATCGCAAAAAACTTGAATAAAAGCTTCAATTACATTTCATGGATGTTAGCAATGTCTTTCAATGTCCGGATTATGTTATGTGCTGCTACTTTTAAGGACACTACAAGATTTCAACTTCATAACCCAAAATCAAGGGATGTTGTCCGATGACCGATGTGGCCAGATTAGCAAGGTCTCGCCAGATGTTTTCTTAAACCACTCCTTGACCAACTTTGAATGGGAGGAATGTTTTTCCATAGTCTGGTGGATTATTGTGGCTAAAACAAATGATATTAAAAAAAAACCTCAAAAACAAGGGATGTTGGTTCATACTAGTTACTTATAAAGGATGAACGATCATTCCTTATGTGTGTTCGAATGTATTCATGTTCTATGACTGATTTGGCCAGTTTTGCAAGTTCAACCATTAGTTACGTTACTTATAGTGAAATTTGGTAATGGTAAAAAATAGATGGAATTTTATTCAAAATTGTAACATCGCATGCCGGAGATAATTAATTTGTATTTGTATTTGAAGATATTATGTTCCATGTCTTGTAGTACTAAGTCGCATTCTTTCTAGATTTTAGGGCTCTTGCAAGAAGCTTAGCTTCTCGTTGTTTAATAAGGAATCATATGCGAGAAGGTTGAGCCTCTATTCACATGACTTCACTTGCAGCTGTAGAGTAGTAGTAGACTGTCCAACATCTTTGACATTTTATTGTATCTATTACGTAGGTATCACCTCGTGTGCTTTATAACAAGCTCATGAGAAAAAGAGCTCTCGCATTGTGGCATAAAAACGTGCTCAACTGGTGGCCTAACTGATATCATTGATTTCTGTTGCGGCTACTTTATTTACTTAAAAACACAGATCTGTTTGTATTTAAAACCATGATATGACGTACCAGCTTGGCAATGTCCGCAGAGTCTTCGATTCATTACAAATTATGATTAACTTTTCTTTAAGACTTAGCCACAAATTTCTGTTTTAAAGATGATGACTGACTTCATACATTTATCTTTCAGACAATAGACAGGTTAGTTTGCAAAATAACAAAAGCAATTGTTAAGTTTAGACAGAATTAGAATCGTATTTTATTTTTATTATGATACTATTATAGAAAGCTTAAATTAGTTATTTACTTGTTTTAAAACCAATATTTATAATTGCAAATTATAACTTAGTTAAAATTATGAGCAATAGCAACAAAGATTTTCAGCTCCTTAAATAAAAAAGAAGGAAGTAGATATTGTTAAACAATTAAATGCAATTCAATATTTTAAAATTCTGCTCACTCGGAGAAGCAACTCGTTTTCGTTTTATTTTTCGCTCCTCATTTTATTTTAAATATTTCTTCACAATTTATTTATTTTTAATTTTGTCATCTTAATATAACCTCGTGGATGGGATTATGTCCTTAATCGACACCATAGATCAGGTAAATAGAGAACAGACGTTTCAAACAATGCAGACGCAGATGCTATCCAATCTTTCTATACTTTTATATTACACCTTCCGGGTACTTATGTAGGAGTTTATGGCTTAGCAACCCAAGAATCGTTTGGGAATTCGAAATAGTAGTACCTACGGGTACAAAGTCTTACCAGAGTCTTTAATCTGGTACAACGGATGATCAGAAGCCCACGGAAATGTAGTGACATTCCTTATTTCGGAATGTATAATATGTGATCATGAATTTTTCTCGTTAGTCAGTGGATCAAAGTATTGGAGCTGTTGTAGTGTTGGCGGAAGTTTTAACGTATGTGTTTAGGAACCAATTATTCCAATCTAATGGAGTAGGCCATTCTTTTATTGGATGAAAAGTTGGTTGTATAAACGAGGAGTTCTTGTTACAAATTGACGATAAATGATGCTTAATTTTGAGAGTTCATTCTACGAGTGCATGTTTTATATTTTGGACGAAGGGTTTGTTGTTGTTATGTTTCCGTGCTGAACATTGGATACGAGGCCCCCTTCGGAGGTGTATTGTGGTGGCTGTGGTTTGGCAACTGCGGATGTGATTTAATTATATCCAAGGGGTGTTTGATTAACTTTCTAATCTAGTGCTTAAATGCACCGTGTTCATAAATCTCCTCCGACAGGCGTTCACGTAAAAAAACAATATTTTACTTTATACTTTTATATTTACTCGCATTTTGAGTTCTTTTCTCAATTGGGAATTGTTGCAAACTACATGCTCTATTTGTTTATTAATGATTATAATCATAATTATTAAACCAAATGCGACTGCTTATCTCATCTATCATGCCATTTACGCATGGATTGTTATGGTGCCCATATTCATGTTTTAACTTTAATTGTTTTCGAATTTTCTTATTTTCATTAAGACAATTTGCAATAAGTTAATGATTCATACAAGTATAAATAGAGAAATTGATATAATCACTATCGTGATTCATTACTGTATACCATATATAATATTCTTTCTTTCTATTGGCATCCTATCTGTGTTGGAGTATCACTATGTGGACACTTATGAATTGATTCACTATGGTTAAAATTCATATTCATATTTACTGTGGTTAATACAATTGACAATCTCAGAATGCTTTCTTTCTATTGGTATCCTATGGTATGTGTTTGTATGCGAATTAATATGCAGACCCTTGGCTTGATGATAAGGATGGTGACGATGTTTATGATGGACATTTATTCTAGTTACCGCTACGAAACAAACGCAGATTGTCCCCTCAATTGCAAATAGCCATTGGTAATGTCCGATGGCAATTGTTGTATAGTAAGATATTCCTCAACATTATGGAAACGCAGTTTTGAATGTGGATCACGATAGAAACCTTTGAGGCCACTTATATCTGAATATTTTTTGGCCGGGACAAAGGATGGTGGAGCATTTAATGTTGAATCTGAAATCAATATTAATAGATTAGATATGCTCATAAACGAAATGATATTTTTAATGAAAATTTAAAATTGAATTGCCATTGCACTAAATCGATGCTTAGGCAAGGAATTACAGATCAATAATAATTGTAGCACCTCAAAATGAATAATATTTGCCCTTAAGGATGTTATGCAAGTCGTATAAAAGCTCTTCCTATTACTAAAATGTAGTTAAATTACAATAAATATAAATGAAAAAACATCATATTGAGTTTCATGTGTTACACGTAAATAAATACAAATTGTGAATATTTACTTGGGGTAACTCTGAGAAATGTTCTTCAAATGCCAGAGTTTACATATAGATGAGAGGACCAAAGTCCTACTCCGTAAAAGACACTACTTATGTTAGTATTTATTTGCAAATAGCGTCAATAAGGTAAGCGCGTGAGATATGATAACAATGTCCTATGACATTATATTTAGTGATAGTCAGCAAAGTTGCCGACGATTGTGAAATAATCGTGTTGACTTTCTTCTGATCTTATCCGTCGCTCTTTTCGCAAATGAAGTCACACTATGGAGCGCTAACACAACTAATATTATACAAGGCAAAAAGAAGGCCTTAACACAAATAAAATGATGGACTGTAATATTGGTAATAAGATCTGAATTATACAAATGTGTATAACGTCGTCAGCTATAGTCGGTTCTTTTTTGCTTCCCAACAACCACAAAGCTACGCGGCTCCACAAAGAAAATAGAGGGAAAATTGGGATGTTTTGTTCACGCATGTAAAACAGGACAAACAAACATTATAACTAACTTACAGAGTGGTGTATCTGCAGACCATTTGCGATGACGTTCTTGTCCAATGATTTGCTTGAGACTCTTATAGGCCTTTGGACGACCATTGGGTCCCGTGTTACTGTAATTGCGATTTTTGAATTTTTTGCCATGATATTGATTCATGGGGAATTCTAATTTAGAATTCTACTATCGTATGTATGTATATTATTATTTATATTATGATATTTATGTATTTTTTAATTAATTAATTAATTATTTGTTGTAAACGAACGCCTTGAGATCGATCAGATGTAAGTGTGACTTAAGTGTTGGCAGTATTGAAATCAAAAAGTGTTGGAAAATATGTAAAACAATATAAGAAGAAAAAAGAAATTTACCAGTACTGTTTATTTGTTTATATGCCGCACATGTGCTTCTTCAACCAATTTAATTCATTTCAACACAAGAAATATGGCAAGAAAGCGGAAAATTCCCGCCCGGAAGCATCACGGAGTGCGTGATCCTTTAAAGCAACTTGAAGATAGGGAAAAGAAGTAAATAGAAAAAGAAAATATATTTATTATAATAAGTAAGATAAAAGAGTATTGAAAATTTTATATTATCAACAGGTTATCTAAAACCACCAATAATCCACCAACGCAAGGCGGTGATGCCAGTCAGGTTACCTATAAATTTTCACAATTCAAAAGCACTTTGGAAGCGGTTAAGACTGGAAAGAAGATTAAACGCACACCAAGTGGACGAGAAGATAAACCAAAAGTGCCTTCAACAACAAAACAAGAACAGTCTGCAACAACACTAACGAAACCAAATCGATTTCAAGCCATTAAAAAAATTGTCGGTGAAAGTGATCGCGACTATTTGAAACGTGTAAATCGCATTACAGCCCAATCTGTCCGGGAAGCTCAATATGAAATCAAATATGGTGTCAATGTTTTGCGAGATTCAAAGACTGGTCAAATTAAGGTACAAAAAAAGACGAAAAATGAAATTGATGAGCTGCTTAAACAAAAACAAAAGGAATTTCGCATTGCCACCAAACCAGGACGTGGTCGTGACAAACAAAAACTATTAAAAGCTTTGGCTGACAGAAACTCAGTGAAACCTCTAGATGAAAAAGTTGCAAAGCAATTAGTCAAACGCGCTATACAAGAGGATAATGAAGAGGTTTGTCTTAATTTGATCTCTATTTTATTCTTATAATAATAATAATTGTACCAATAGCAACAAAAAGAAGCTTTAGCCTCGAGTACATTACCAGAATATAAACATGATCAAATCCATTTTGGTGAAATTGTCCATGCTCCTCCAACAATATCAACATTACCACGCCGAGCTGAAAAGAATGAAACCGTTCCTCGTGTAAGTTTATATATATTTTATTTATTTTTGTTATTCTATATTCCCTTAAATATTCTTTTAGCCTGGCAAAAAGCAAAATCTCTTATTGCAATCGATGTTAAATAAAGATCATGTGGATCAAAGTCATATTAATGTTGCTGCTGCTAAATATAAGGCAAACAAAAAAGAGATGAGTTTGGCAGCACCAACCAAGGCACAAATGCGTGGCAAACGCAAGGATCTCCCAGCTGCAACTAGATCAATGTTGGAGAATGAACGCGACAAATTCATTGCTCTTTATAGACAATTAAAGAAGTCCAAGACAACACAAACTTGACCAAAATTACACAAATATCTACCATTCGAAATTATACAAAGAGCAGAAGTTTTGTTAAAAAAAATTTCTTATTATCCTTGATCTTGTGATGTTTTTTATACTCTTCACGTAGTGAATAGTATTATAAGTTTTTTATGCAAAAAAGGAGACATCGTAGACCCCATAAAGTATATATAGTCTTGATCTCGAGACAAGACGAGTTGATCCAGCGATGTCCGTATGTCTGTATGTATGTAAACTAGTCCCTCAGTTTTTGAGCTAGAGAAAGAAAACATTTTTTCTAGGGGCATAATCGAAGATACCTTGTCTTTCTAGTTATTAATTACTGGAAGCTGTGACTGTCTCCTTATAATAGAAATTAAAAAACTTTGAATCAAAGCAAATTGAGTTAAGATGTTGAAGGGCATCATAAAACCAAAAAATAAAATGTGTGTGTTTTTTTTTAATATAATCAAAAGAAGAATTACCAATTGGCCATGGAGTTTTTATGAACTCCATTGGTAAAACAAATATAACTTTGTAAAGAAACCAAACTTAATGTCTTTGTTTTTGAAACCTATAAGTGTTAATGTTAAATTAATTCTTAAAATAATTTGAATTAAATTACAAACGCAACAATTTGTATTCAATTCAATTCAGCACATTTCATATTAGACACTTCCGTGTCCCAGTTAAAACTGCTACAGCCTTGGACATCATCACCTTAAAATTATTCAAGCACTGACGGACAAAATTCAATTAGTATGTTACATTTTCACTGAACCACTTTAGGACTTTTTCTCCAGTAACTAATTTCAAATGCTGTTACAATTCATAACATACAGGATATAACAAAATGACGTTCAATCTTGCGAAAACATAAATAAAAGCTAGAATATGAATTAAAGAGCATAAAGTGTTTCCAATCAATTTTAAATCTGTTCTGAGCCTTGAATACAAGATCTTAGTGTATAACTGTGTATTTACTCTTATAAAACCAATTTGGACATATGTATGATTCTGAATTGTGAGGCAATGCAAGAGTGAGTTAAATTGAAGTTATACAAAGAGGGCCTAAATGTAAAACCCTTCGAACAATTACAGGCGCTTCAATGGTATATCAGAAATGAAAACATCTATAAAGATCGGCAAACATCCTAGCAGATGAAGAGAAAATGAGTCTTCTAAAAGGAAACTTAACTATTGAGTAGGAATTTGCTTAACATATGTTAATCCACTAAGAAACTCATCCCTTCTATGTGTTCTAACGATAGTGCAGGCTCTTTTGAAATCTTAGTTTAGAGCCTTTAGTGCAAAGTGAATCAATTCTTCATAAGTCACTTTCAAGTTTCATCCATATGTTTCTCCATTTAAGGAATACAATTTCTCATCATTCGATATTTCATTAAACCAAATTAAATAGAGAATAGATTTCAATTACATGTCTTTCTAGTATGTAAACAACAATGGAGACAAAGCTGCTTTCTTATTATTTCTTTATTTCAATTTGGAAATCGTGTGAGCTTCTATTTTCTAAGCTTATTACCCATGGATTTGGATGGATTTTGGATAAAAAGCAAGTAGACAATTTTTCACTGCTCACTGAACACTGTGCCATCACATAAAAAAGTGGACTGACTATAATATGTTTTGGACTTTATGATCATTCTTGAATAGTTGTGGAAAAGCCATGCTACGATTACAGATACTGAAAAAGAAAAAAACTGCCATACAAAATCTTCTAAGAATTTCTCTTTCGAATACGTAACATACAATTCCACATAGTCTAAAAAGGTCAGATTGAGTAAGGTTGGTAGTTAGTCATTTCGTCACTGTGCTTCATTGTAATGGGTCTACAAAAAAGTAAGAAAGAGAGTTCTGGACTTGGTTCCCTTTTACCAGCATTTTACTTATGTATATCTTTGTTTTCCTGTAAGTTTCATATTAATTAAATAATTTTGTTTTCATTTATAACACTTGTACAATTTTAATTGTAATTCGTTTTAAATAATTGCATTACAATTTACATAAATTTAACATGGTTTTCATTGAAAAGTTGTTATTTTATCATTCCTTCCTTTTTTTTTTTGTTATCCTTTTTTGTTGTTTTGCGTTTTATATTTTCTAGTTAGGATTGCGTCACTCAGTCAGTTTTTGGGATGTTTTAAAGCACGTTTTGCTGCTGCTGATGCCATTCCACAGTAAAAAAAAATTAAAATAGCACCATCAACATCAACAGCGAGCCCCATCGAGTGAACCTCATATGAATATAGTAAAATTTATATGAAGTGTGAAGTGATGGTTCTGAGTGAATTATTGCATTGAGTGTCTTATGTGTGGGTGTGGAAATATTGTCTTTTACACAGCAAGACAACACAGTAGGAGCACAAAAAAAAATATACATATATATATGTTGTATGTATTATATATATCGAAGAGAATTGAGCTATAGCCTAATAGTATTATGTTATTATTTTGTTGGTTTGTTTTTTTTTTTTTGTACACAGTACGAATGAATAATAAGAGGTGTGAGAACGCGCACAAACACCATTAAATTTTGTTTCGTCTTTAATTTAGCATTTCCAAGTCGTCATATTCATCGCCGGTATCACAAACAAAACAAAATTAGCAACGACGAACGCGTAATCGGATGATGTAAATGCAAAATCGCGGGCGCCCCCTTTCTTTGATTGCTGCTTAAGACTTGATAATTGATGTTTGAATCACATTACATGCCGCCACTTTGCTTTTGAAGCATTTGAGCAAAGCGTTGCGTTATTAAAACGGAAGTGTCTATGAAACGATCCACGCAATTGCTCAGACAGGTTTCGGTAGCGTGATCTAGTTTAGAGCCTGGCTTGCCAATGCATTTCTCCCAGCAGATTTCATTGAATTCGTGTATCTGGAAAATAATGATATTAATAGTTTTTCGCTATCTATACTTAGACAGTATAACCGGTAAATAAATTTGCATGCTGATGCTGATGATGGGAACAGTTCAGTTCACATATATACTTTATATTTACCTGTGCATTAACTTGCGCCTTTTGCTTTTCAATCATGAAAAATTCTTGTAATTCCTTGTCGCTGCTATTTATATTATCAAAATCAGCCATTTTATGTGGTTACAATATTAAGTTAGTTTTAATTTATGTCTATTACAATAATATCTAACTTATTAGAGAATTTCTAGGCAAATGCTACTACCAGAAATTCTTAAAAATGTTTGAGGTTATATAAAGTGAACATATATATTTACAAGGGTGACCAGATGTTTACTATTCATAATAAATAAAAAAAAAAAAAAATACGAAAGCAGTCAGCTGATCAATAAGAAGAAGAAGAAGGATTTTGAATAATGCGAAACAAATTAAAATAAAATAAGATTTTTTTTATATTGTATGGTTGAAATAGAATATTAGTTTTAATTAAGAAATGAATATTTTATTTGTTTTGCGATAGTTGCAAGGTGTATTAAGATAATTCCTGCTCCTGATTTAATACCATTTTGATATATTTATTTTTGTCATTCACAGTTCTCGTTGAGATTTACATTTGTATTGTTGCCCCTCATTGTGTTTACTTGCCAGTCACATGTTGCCATTCACCTGTTGTGTTTTATTTTGACATTCACACTTTTGTTATTAACATGTCTGCGTTTGCTTTGTGTGCGCCCTGTTTTAAGCTATTATTTATCTGTTGTTGTTTTGCGCATATTCTTCTTCACTGTTGGTTCTTCTTCTTATGCTGTTATACTATGCTCATTGGTTCGTTCGTTCGTAGTTTGATTCGTCGTCGATGTCGTCGTCGTCGCCATCAACACTAGAGTTTAGTAGTGAGTGGAGTTGGAACAAAAACAATCAGCAGCCAGCAGTGTGTGTTTTTATTTTTATAAGTTTATCAATTGCATTGACTAAATTCAAAAATATGCAAATGCAAAGTGGCTAAGTGCGTTTTACGGCAAATGCCGGATAATTGACTAATCAACATTAGTGATATTTGCAGCAACAAGTGCCCTAATTTCTATACTTGTTGGTTGCTGATTGTTGGCTGATTCCTGCTTTAGCCATTGCCATCATCATTGTCGTGCTCGCGTAGTTGTCGTCGTAGTCGTAGTCTTAGTTTTAGTAGTTGTGGTGTTTGCTGTCGTATTGTCTCTTTGTCGCCACATAAAGGTAAAACGAAATTAATACAAAAAAAAGGAGAAAAGGAAAAAAAACAATCAACAAAATGCTGAAGAAAAAAGACAATAAAAGACCATAAGAAGTCAAAGAATAACTGCATATAAATGAGATTCTGAAACAAGTGAAGCCAAAAATAGGCAAAATATTAAACAAGTTGTGAGTTGTTTATGGTTGTTAATCGCTACTAACATCATCTAAGGCGGTTAAAAAGTAATGCATCTCATCGCATTGCATCGCATCCAACGAAGAAGCAACACCATAAAAACCTTCGTTCTTTTGTTCATTCGTTTAGTTTATTTCTATTCAGTGCAGTGCAGTACAATAATAATAAGAACAGTAGTGAGTGTGAATTTGGCTTTGGCGCAGGTGCTGGCATTGGCAGTGACTGTTTCAGTGGCACTGGTACAAGTTGTTGCAGTAACAGTGGCAGTGTGTAGTCGTCATAGTGGAAGTGAGACTGGAAGTCGCACGACAGCGATTAAGTGAGTTAGTGAATGAGTGTGTAATTGAGGAGCATTGCATCGTATCGTATCGTCGTATCACATCGCATTGTATCAAATATGTTTCAAGCGCAAGCAGTGACAGTAATGGCCGCAGGTACAACATCAGGCACAACAACAACAATTGGTGATTTAACACAAACAATAATAGTTGACGACAATAGCAGTGGACGTGCTTCACTATATGATACATCAAGTGCAGCAACAACATCCATACGTAGTGCTAATTCAACACCAAATATTTCTAACGATGGCACTGCTATCCTGGTCTACAATTATAAAATTCGAGATTTTATGCGTTTCTCACCAGATCTGCAAGCCGATCATATATGCCTGCGTATGTGTCGCGAGCTTGGCATATTGCCAACAACACGTTTACTGTTCAATATACGTGTACATGATGCAGAAGATAAGTGGGTGCTGCCAGGTGAACGCTTGGAATGTGGTCGATTGTATGCCTTTCGTATGCGTTTCAAGGTGCCCGATTTGGATACACAATTGGAGTTATTAGATGCAAATAGTCATAATTATTTATACTATCAAATGCGTTACGATATGCAACATGAGAATATCAATGAAATCCGTTATCCAATGAAAAAAGATAATGTAATGGGATTAGCTGTTGTGGACATGGCTATCGATATGCTTGAGAAATCTGAGTTGCCGCAACGCATTGAGAAGGATTATAAGAATTATCTCCCACGCAAACTGTTGACAGTTCATCGCATCTTTGTTAAGCCACGTATTTGCAATGCCTTTCGTGAGTTACGATCGAAGCCATTGCATTTGGGTAGTTTGAAATGGCATTATGTCCATGAATTATACAATCTTGCACCCAAATATCTTACGGAACAATTCAAGGCAGTTGTTGAAAATCTCCCAGATGAAGCTATCTCAAATATAACGCGTATGATAAGTTCAACGCGTGCTAGTTCACAGTCAACATTAATGCATGGTTCTAATGCAACATTAGCAACAACGACAACAACATTAACAAATGGTCATCACAATCATCATCACAATAATAATAGTGGCAGTAGTCGCGGTAGCTGTGATACACATAGTACCACAGTATCCACAATAGCAACTATTGGTGGCGGTTTTAGTGGTTCCGTTAATCATCATTTTATCAGTAATGGGTTTAATCAAAGACGCAGCATGCCCGGAATACCAGTTAATGTTAAATTATCAATGCATGATTCAGCAGAACCGGGCCTCAAGATTGCAACAATAACAACAGAAGACAAACAAAAGGTGAGTCTGTCAATTCTTCGTTGTTTTTTTTTTTCTTTTACCTTCAAATCACAAATCGCAAAAATAATGAAAAAGTCACAGAACTCATTGGAGCAGAACAGAACAGAACAGAACAAAAGATGAGATCAGAACAGAATAGAACAGAATGCAATTGGGCCAATAACTTCATTAGTTATGTAGGTTCATACGCATAGAATAATTTTAAATTTTAGCAAATGTTTTTAGGTATTTTTTTTTTTTTTGTTTTTTTTGTATTTTTTCTTTTAGTTTTCATTTTAAATTAAATTAAATAAGCAGACCAATAAACATTTGGTCACGTAGAGCACGTTTAGTATTTCAATTTATTTTCTATTTTCCAATGGGACTCACATAGTGCTGATGATGATGATGATGATGATGATGATGATGATGATGATAATAATGATGAAAGCAATACTCGCCTATTTTTTAAAGTTCAATAAATGCATTCATTATTTATTTTCATTCTCGGTAGTTCTAAATGAATGAATTTGATCAATTCATTAAAATCTCCATGGAAAAGTTGAAGTTTTATTTGATTTTAAAGAGAATCCACTATGATTTCGTTATTGAAGAAGTTGTTGGCCAACAGTCTCGTTATCTGTTGAAAAACAAACACAGGATCAAGTAGGGAATGAAATCAAATATCATATCTATTGGAAACCCAAGAATATATTCTCTGACTTTTTGCTCTTTCTGCTTATCTTTCTGTATGTATGATGATCACTGAAAACGGGGCGAGAGAGAGAGAGAGACAGTGTGTTTTATTGTTCATATTTTGTTACCGATTGTAATATTTTCGCTGAGTGTCGTGAGAGCCGTCGGGCAAGGAAGGGTCAAACAACTATTTTTTTTTTTAAATATATGTACATATATATCAATTAGTTGTTGAAGGAACTTTCATAAGATATGTAGAGATATTTAAAACTGCAAGATTTATGTTGGATTTTATTCTATAAGCCGGTGTTTTTCAATTTTTTTCATGGCGCGATCCAGCCTTCACTTCAGATCTTATTATATTATAAAATAGCTGTCCCGGCTTGCGTTGCTAAGCCCTCGATCCAAGAAAAGAAAACACATGATAAGATAACTATATTTAACGAAAGTTTCAGCCAAATCGTCCAAAGCGTTTTATTTCAATTAACTTGTAAATTGTTAACCAATTGAAATGAAATAAACGCTATATGTTACAGAAAGCTTACTAAAATACACCATTGAAAATTGCATTGAAATCGGTTAAGCCGTTTATAATACATATACGATGGAAATCGCTTGTAATGTCATTCAAGGAATCTGCAAAATTCAGTCGTTATAACCGATAATCATTGTAAGCGATATCCAGAGATTGTATAAATCGGTCATTGAGGGTGCATATTTCTTAAAGAGCAGAGTGTACTGTATATGCATAAGCTGTTTATTGTCAATATCAGTTGAACAGATAAATTTTTGCAGTACCTCAACAGCATGGAAGCTATTGGCAAGAGATGGTGCTGTAAACTGCTGTACCTCTTCATTGGCCTCATCGTCTTTTTCAGCTTGAACAGATTTTATTGAATTCAAAAGAGCTCACAAATGTGTACATTTTCAAGCTTCTCCATTGTATTTTCAAATTCAGCTTCGCTGAATCCATGTAGGTGAAATTGGTTGTCCAATATTAATTTTTTTTTTTTTTTGAAAATCATCACGATCGCGATTTCTTAAACCATGAACAGTTGATTTTCGAATTTGCGTTTGTTTTTTAAACAATTGTCTTCTAATGGTATCTTTAATGTGCCTTTGCTTTTATAAATTGTCGATATTGTCGAATGGTTTACGCCGAGCTCTTTGGGCAAATCAAAATCGAAAATGGATTGCATTTGTTGCTCATTTTTACTGTAAAACACTTGCAAATGGGCCAATTATTAATTGCTATAACGTACACACCGATTTCCACAAAAACCCATTTAAAGGGAAAGTGCAAAATTTCTACAAAAAAACAGTGTTGGAATCAAACAAAACACAAATGTGTATATCAGCAAATCCTGTATCACTCGCTTTGCACACATTTTTTTTTTTTTTTTTTGTTTGCGAACAAGGATGTAATAGTCTTCGAAAGAAACTCATGACCCATGTCATTAGTTATGTCGAATTCCATTAGCCTACCGACTAAAAAACCTCCTATCGCCTCAAATCCCGTTAATCCCTACGGCACCACCAAAGTATTCCTTCGTAGGGAGGGAATACACATTATTATCTGCGCATATTTGAAGGGTTTTGTTTTTCGTTTAATTTTTGTTTGTTTTGGTCATGGTAACCGGTAGCAAAGACTAAATATTACGGCAAATATGGACACTGTGGGCAATATATCCGTATAAGTGATTTAATTTATAAGATGGTGTGTAGTATAGCAAACCAAATTAGATATCCTGCGTAGTCGTCGCGTGGGTACAAAGCCGTATTCAAGAGCAACGCGACCGAGAATGGTACCAGTCTGCATACGATTGAAGAGCACAAGCACTTGTTTTAATGTTGAATTTATTGAAGTGACTTGTAATTATTGAATATTAAAAATTGCTAATCCCATCAAAAAACAAAAAAAAAAAAAAACAAAAATCAATACAACCGTCAACTTCTAGTGCTATTGAAATGAAATCAAAGCGATGAAAAGCGGCTGTATGACGACAATTGTTGAAACTTTGGATTTACTGTGATTGAGAAAAAAAAAAAACTGTAGTGCATTATTTGCTTCTAAACTTTATCAAGTGAAAACAAATGAAGCCATCAAAATGAATGCGCTACCTCAAAACAGAACATCCAAGTGAAAAAAAACACCATTGGAATTTGTTGAGAGAAAATTTAAGGTCCTTTAACATCAATAAGCTGTTGTACAGATTTCTAATCTAAATGAAAAAGCCTTGCTAGTTAGTTATCGCGTAGCTTTCCATGTGGCTAAAGCAGGAAAACCTCTTACTAATACCGTTACTAATACCATTAAAATGTCTTGAGTAAAAGACGGGATGTAAATGTCATAACCGCTAAAGACAAAATCCAGGGCTTCCCACAAAAAAAAAAAACTTGTGGATATTTCTGTCAATTCAGTATTTTATTGAAGTATTGGGGTCTGTTGCATATCATCAAAACATATACACCTGATATGGAAATGGTCTGGGATTTGATTTTCATTTGAAAGAATAATTATGCCATTATTTCTTGGTATCAGAGAACACTCGGCACAGAAATCCGTTTTTAAGTGCAGTTTTAGATGAGAAAAGGTTGGCAACCAACCTAATAGAGAATCTGCTGGAATTCAAGTCTTTAGTTAAAATGAAAATCAGAATATTCAGAATTAACCACAGAAGCTTTGAAGTGTTTGATTCGATTTGTTTACTTATGCGAGTTGACTTTTTCGTCAATAGCCCAAATAAAAGGCAAACTGAGACATTAATTGTTAACAGTAAAGCAAAAAAGGATGCGTGATTGGAAAAATTGGTTAACGCAGATCAAGCGCACAATTCACATGAATGTGACTCATGTGTATTTTAATACTAATCACGGGAGTGAATAGTATTAAAAGTTTGTCATGTAGTTTGTGAAACACAGAAGCTCAGCTGGTTGAGACGAGTTGATTTAGCCATGTCCGCGTGTCTGCCCGTCTGTACGCAGTAACAAATTTGTTATAGGATATCCACTATCTGTCTTCTAATATCTTCCCTTCGGTGGAGGTAGGGTAACCAATGCTTCTACTTTCTTTGAATTCGGTCACACCTCGCCACGACTAAACTCGCTACTCAGATATTCGAACTTGGTTTTTAGGAATCGACACATCGTGATATTAAATAAAAACCATGCCTTTACCAACGTGTCCAACACTTGTCGAAGCCTTTCCAAATTTTCAGGTCACATCTGATGTTCCCACTACGAGTGTATCATCCATATAGAGTACTGCGAAACTGTAAGCAAATTTACCAAGTTCTCCTATAATGACACGTTAAAACAAGGCAGGGGCATTTCATAACCCAAACGCCATTGACAGATACTCATTATGACCGTATCCGGTCGCAAAGACTGTTTTTTTTTATAGAATAGAAGTGTATTGGTACTTGATGTTACCCACTGGTCAAATCTACAGTAGTAAAAAAATGACAATCATGCAAACTATAAATCTGATCTGATATCAAAGCCAACGGAAATCTATCAGCTTTAGTATTTTATCGTTTAGTTCGCGATAATCAATGCACATTCTGTCTGACCCGTCTTTCTTCTTGACCAGCAATGCTGGACTTGCATATGGTGAAGAACTGTGACGAATAATGTTTGCAGAAAGTAACTCTTAAATGTTATCACGAACTATCTTACGCTCAACCGGACTGAATCTATAAGGCCATCGACTCACTGTCTTACTTAACCGAATTTTGCATAGGTTTGACATTATCAACAATTTTCGGAGTTCGCTTGAATTTGTTTTTGAATTCACAATCTTGGCTTCAAATTCATAGCAAAGGTGGTACTGGATGTCTTCTAAATGTCACACAATTTGCATCCAACCATAATGTTGCGTTAATGGCAATTTGCTTTAGTTTTGTTGGTTATGATCATCCAGTTTAAATTACCCGTATTTGTGTGCGCAACATACAATTGGCCAATTTACCTATGTATTTAATAATGATGGGTATTAAGTATAAAATATAAGGAAAATATTCATACCCAAAAAATTGTAGTAAAAAAATTAAAACAAACTTGACTTTGACAAACTTTTATTGCATTCAAATATCAGTTTTTTCCTAACCTTGTATCCATGTTGGGCGACATAGAACCTAAAACATAAAATGCCGTAATGAATTAAGCTCGTGTGTACTATACGATATACTGAAAACTCCCAAATTAATTAAACAGCAAATTATGAAGGATTACAAAATAAAGTGGAAACTTTGTATAATGTCACTCAAGGGACTGCACAATTTACGATGTTATTGAGAGTTAATGTTAAATGGGGACAAGAAAATCGATTTTTCTTTACTATTATAATACATACTGTATAATGTATTTACTAATAAAGTGTAAAATTTACAAACAACAAACATTAATATTGATAAAAATAACAACGTTTATTGTTTGTTATCTTCGTCTGACGTGCCGCTCATGTATTTTATTCATATGTAGAATTTCTTCGTACGTAAGCGATACTATTGTAGCAAGGCTGTTGTCTATTTCTATTTAGGATGGCAGTTTAAACTCTGGTCTCGTTTCTACTTTATCATTCGCAAAACTGACATAAAGTCCAGCATGATGAAAAGAGTGCTGTATAGTTCACTTCAGTTACTGCCACTTCTTCCCAGAATTTTGATGAAAAATGTACGACATGCAGCATACTAGTAAAAGCGCCTTAAATACTAATTTCCTTGAAAATTTTAATCCATGATCCATGGGTTGTAAAACACTAGTCGTGTTTGGTGAGAAATATGCGAACTCTATTTGAAGATTAGATATAAAAGGGTAAGCACTTTTTCAAAAAGTTGACTTGTCATTCATGCTGATTTATAAGCTTTATACGTAAATGGTAATTTTTAACGTGTTTTTTTTTTTTTGAGTTCTAAACATCTGTTGCATATACTTCCATAGAAATGGAACGTTGTGAGAAATTCAAATGAAAATTTTGTGAAAAATAGATGATATAAAAACATTTGTAGTATATGGACATTTTCTTCCTTGCTACTTGCTGGTTTTATTAAAATTTTAACAACATTTTTAAAATTTCAAATTCTGTTTGTTTATTGTTATTGGCCTTCATCACCTGTTGTCTCATATAAAAGTTGGCAACAAGGCCAAAAAGTTGGTAACAATGACAAAAATTTTCCAACACTACGGTGTAATGAGCATTATGTAAACTGAATTCATGCAAAACTCAATCAAAACACAGAGTTCTGTACACTCAACAACAACATATTTAAATCATTTTCCCTCTTGTTGGCACTCAGAGTTCTGTTTGTGTTCTGCAGAACTTAGAGTTCAGCTCACTAAAAAAGACTAATATAGAATATATTCAGCTTTTTCAGCCTCCACTTTGGGCCACTCTTTATTAATCCAGTTTTCAGTAATATTCGTTTCAACACTTTGTGCTTCTCCATTAATTTTACCAAAATTGATACGTTGACGTTGCTTGAATTTTCCGAGTCATCCTTCTTCAAGTTCTTCAACAAACTTGCAGAGGCCTTAGCTTTACACTGTTTCACCCATCTCAATACCTCCACCAGTACCAAACGCCACTGTTTCCAGTCCTAATTTATTTAATGCTAATTCATCTATTGCTTCTAATTCCAGTTGTTTGTTGTTCATGAATTTAAAGCAACACGAAAGAGTCGTTGATCAATTGTTAGTATAATTCCTCCCTTACATTCCAACACAACTTTAGAAAACTGATTATGCTTTCAGAAAAATCTTTCTCTCGCCTGGGATTTAGAGCCACCTAGAAATTTTGTACCTCTTGCTAGTGGTATGTGCGCAAATAACTTTGCCACACACGATCCATGTCGTATTTTATATGTCATTTATAAACAACATTCCTCTCTTTTGAGATGTCACCATCTTCCATCAACAATAAAGTCCTGCGTCACCTACGCCTATCCAGGTCAATTTGAAGTTCTCTCAAGCATCGATTCACATTGGAGGATAGCAGAACTGGAAGTCTGACCATATATGGCTGTAAGTAGGAGCATAGGTATTTAGGAAATAAATTTCCTCCACCGGGTTAGACACAGATTAAATTAGTTTTAATCTTAATTCTAATTATTATTTTTGTTACTTTTCTCTTAGTTTTCTAACTACCTTTAAGTTGACAGTAAGTTTTGTCATTATATATTATTTTAAATAAATAAATATCGGCACCAAGCATAATCCAAATTTTCGCATATAGGTTTCTTTGTTTTCTTAGAAGATTTTCCATCATCATCCTCCTCTGCTTGTAGCTTTTATTCCTTTTTCTTGTTCCAACATCACTAATATTTTCTTCCACCTCTATTGTGCGTATTAATAAAACTATTTCATCAATTCATAAAGTTTTTCTCTTACTCTCCCTGATCACAGTTTCAAAGTTTTCTGAACAACTAAGAATATGATATCTTATAGGCAATGCATAGCAATCTAATAATAGTCTAAGATCAAAAAGAAATGAATGAAAAAAAGTGTGTAAAATAAAAACCACAAAAAGAAAAACAATTGCATATTTTTTGGTTGATTGGTTTGATTTAACAAAATAAAACAACAAATGCGAACAAAAAAACAAAAGCCTTCTTCTTAAGCTACATACATACATATGTGCATGTGCAGAAACATTCGTGCACGGACAATATAGCAACAGAACAACAAACAATCGTTAAATCGATTGACGTTAAATGGCTATTATACTATGTGCAAATCAGTTCGTTTTTTTTTTTTGATAGTATGGGCGCTTCAAAAAGTAAAGTTGCAAAGATTTATTTCTATCATAAGTTTTAACAACAAGGATTTATGAAAGCGGTTCCAAAATCACTCATGACTATGATTTGCTACAGAGTCACTAGCCCTATATACTTCATCTAAGCCGGAATGAATTCCGAAATGTATATTGACTTTCTGGACAATGAGTTAGTAGAGTTTTCTAATAATTTGTATGGCGTTACCACGTCTTTTTCTATTTCAACAAGACAATGCACGGATCACTACAAGGTTTCTTTAGAGAGAGAAATATACCTGTATTGAACTAGTCAGCATTAAGTCTGAACATGAATTCCATTGAGAATCTCTGGTGTATTCTCTCTGATAAAATTTTCACGACAACTTTTCTGTTGATCGATTCTGGCCTAATTTTTTCAATTACTTGTTTCATTCAAACGCATTAATTGATGGAAGTAACCATTCGAATCAATCGTTTGGCCAAATTGTAGTAGCTCATGATACCCTTCCAATCCCACCACACACACACACACAGCATTACATTCTTTGCCTTGAGTCCTTGCTTTGCTACTGTTTGTGGAACTTCCTCTCGCTTCAACCAAGACCGACGCTTTCACACAACAGTCTCGTATGCTTTCCATATTTCATCACACGTTACAAATTACTTCAAAAACCAGAAAGAAGAGTATGTCCGATTATACCGAAGATGTATTACTCTTTACGCAGCCCCTAGAAATCGTTTTGCATGTATGGGAGCTATGCGATCCAGTAATCCTAAAATCTTGAAATTTACATGGTTGATGGATATGGATTAGAAATCTATTGTCTCCAAATTTCATCATATCATAAGAACTTGAATTTGAGTAGTAGGTTTGCTTGGGAGTTACCCCTCCTAGTGGTCCGATACGGCTGATTGCGACAAATGTGTTAATTCTCTAATTACAGCTCTCTAGCTCAAAAACTGAGGGGCTAGTTTGTATACATACAGACATACGGACGTGGCTAGAGCAACTCGTCTCGTCACTCTGATCACAAATATATATACTTTATGGGGTGTACGATGTCTTTTTTTTTTTCATTACAAACATAATACTATTCACTAGGTGAAGAGTATAATGAAACGATTTCGTTTCGTTTGAGTAGCGATTCGCATTTTGGAATTCGATCTATTAATGAGGCAAGCTTCTTTCTAAAAGCAGCTTATTGCAAATGGTTTTGTTATCGATGGTAAGTTCCTTAGCAATATCATGACTGTTTATATACTAGTTCTGATCAATTTTTTGAATGATTTCATCTACTTTCTCTGTTATATTCCGATCTGAGCGTGGTGCATTTTTCACATGAAGATTTCCGGAACGAAAGTGAGTGAACCATTTTTTGGCATAAACAGTACAACTTTTTCACAAGCATGTGCCGCATTCTTCCTCTTATCTGAATTTTCACTCAATTTGTCTTTCTAATAACTTTTATATAGAATGAATTTTCACCACTGATGAACTGATTCGTCATATGTGAAATAGCTGTGAATTGCCAGATGCAATGAACTGTTTAATGACTCTTCAAAGTGTCAAATGAACAGAAAAAGGCCAAGTATTATTTCCTCAACCCAATATATCTGATACTACTTCCTTCCTCCATTCCTCTTATTTATAACATATATTTTCATAAATTGAATGATGCCTTTGTTTTTTCCCCAATAGTATTGTATAAGGTATATAAAATTGGAGAGACTTTGCAATCATTTACTAAAAACTTAAAAATGAAGGTAATTAAAAAGATGAAAAAAGTTTAAAACAAAAGTTGAGTTCTAAAAGTTGATTTTGTTTTACTAAATATGTACAGTATGATCTCCTGTGGGCGCACAATGAAATTGTTCGGCATCGCGAGATGTCTGCCAACCGAAATGTATTTAATATGGAATATTTTGGGACTAAGAAACATAAGAGATATTCGCCTGGTAGAGTCATTTGAGATTATACTCTATCAGCTTTATCCTGAGCTAATATCCATTTATATGGAGTAACACATATCAACTACCACCCGTACTTCAACTTGAATGCATTAACAAATTTAACTTATTTACTGAAATAAAAACTCCCTCCAAATTGGGCGTAATTGAAGAACAATTCATAAAATTTTAAACAAATTCCTCTGCTCTGCCTTTGGAAATATGTATCAAAGTTTATATGTGCACTTCATATTTATAAGTAGAATTCGAGAAACATAAATAGATGAACCATACTTATTTAGCTTAATTGATTCATCTTGGGAATCTGATTAATTCACATGAAAACTTTTCTTTTTTCTCACCCGCCCTCCTCTTTCCATGTATCACACACACATTTGGCGGCATAAACTGTTTCCAATAATATTCATTGTAGAAATAACACCCATAAATATTTATTTTGTTGTAATATGAACGACAAACTAATATGTGTTTTTTGCTTATTTACTTGTTTTGTAAACAGGTTTCTTGTTTTTTGAATTCGCTTGTAGTTCTTATTCTCGTTAGTCGTTCAATCGTTATCAAAGTTAAAGTAAAATAAAACGATTCAAAATAATACAATAATATAATATAAATAAATAAAACAGAAGTTTTGAATATAATTATATATCCGCAAATGAGTTGAATGTGTTACATTAACAATAACAACAACGAAAATAACAATAATAACAATCAAGTCAAGTAACTCAACTATTTAACAAAGCTTATCAGCATTCAGCATTCAAGAATTTCATTCCAAATATGTATATACCTACATACATAGTACGTACTTAGTATATAAAATAAGTACATATGTATGTACATACCAACATCATGAATATGATGTTGTGCTATATGATTTTGATTTGAATTTATTTATTTTTTTTTGCATTGTATACAATAATCAACATAAATATTGAGTGACCAAAGAATGAATGAAAACTTATTATGTTTCCTAATCTATCGTCTTTTCATACATTGAATTCTTCTAAGATACTCAAGAAATATGAATGAATGAATGAATGAACATCAAAAGATGATCGCACAGAGATCAAGTCAATGGAAATTGACCTAGTCTTGATTAAGTAACTGAATTTTTATATTGAATGGCATATTAAATTTGTACAAAAGTATGTGACATGCTCTCTGTAAGGATGGTTGTAGTGTAGTCTAGGGAAAGACCTAGAAGACTAGAAGAGGATAAACAGGCTGCTCGATACACTGGCAAGTTCACTTAGAAGCCTCATGGGTAATTTGGATTTTAATACTTGTTTTATGTTCCATTCCAGTATATGCTCATTACTATTTGTTCAATAGCTCTTATTGTTGATCCACCGGATCTAAACCCGTGCTGCATGTCAGAGGTCATTAATTTAAAGAAAAGGAGTTTAAGCATTTTTTTTTTATCAATGGTGACTCGAAATTTCTTTTTTTCTTTGCTAATAAGTGCTTTTTCCAAACGGTTTGGGAAGAACACTTCTATAAGTCAAGTGCCTATACATGTTCAAGAGAACGTGTATGCGATAATTTTGAGTACTTCCGAAGAGTGTCTATGTGAACCTGATGATTTCTTGTTTTTCATCATCTATCTTCTTGCATGAAATGTGTTGGTGAATCATCCATGTCTGAGTTCCGATAGGCTAGGCTACCATACCAACTAAGCCCCCATTATCACAAGAAGATGGCAATTTATATACTACATATCAATGATCTTTTCAATTGAAAGTTTATAAGTTTATTGAACATATCTTCAATGTTTCATTGAATTTTCCACCATCACCACAATAATTTTATAGTTGCCATGTCATAAGAACTTATCAAATGAAAATTTTTTATTACGAAAAAATCTGCATATGTTTAGGAAATAGTTATATTCTATATAAAACTTCTAGATTATTATAAACTATAAAATTATAAAACTATGCATCTGTTCTGCTTTTTTATATTTAATTTTTTTTTTATTGCAATGCTGATAAAATCTTCCGGTTGGAAATCTCCAATGATTCAAATTGCCTTAAGCTCAAACCATATTTGCTAATTAACACGGAATTTTATAATGAAATTTTAGTAAAATATTTAAGATTGTTGATGACAAGGTCATTGCTGCAACACAATTGTAAATGTTGCAGTTATCGCGTACCACCTGGTACTGATACACTAAATGTAATAATCATTATATGGACTCTGATTTTGTGTGGACTATATTCTATTATTCATCGGAAATCATGCATTTCATGGGTTTTTTTTTTTAATTGAAGATTAAATTTCTTAGAAAATCTTGTACAGCTATTTGCTGTTATTCTCGCTCCCTAGCGCCTTTCGTAGATTTTAATGCATTACGAATTCTTAGCTGATTAAGCCTTGAATTTGTTTTATACCATATGTATATTGATTGAATTTTAAATCTTTACAGTGGATGCTGGTGGCTAAAATCGAAGATATCATAGCTGTTTATGAAGAGAATGATCAATGGCTACGTCTTGAAGTCAATGGATTTCCAAAGGGTTATCGTTTGCAATTTGAGCATATGCATGAACTGAAGTCATTTATATCATACTTGGGAAGCTATATGCGGTAAGTAAATTTAAATCTAAATTTTATTATAAGATTAATTGAATAGTGGGAAGAAGAAGTATATTAAAATCCATTGTACCCAATAAATACTATTATTTGAACATGAAAATAACGAGAGAGACATGAATGCTTTCACGTTCCTCATGGTTAGAATATGTTTCACTATAGTAAGTGAATAAAATAATGAGTATGTTATATTTAACGACTCTTAATTCCAATTTTGGATATAGTAATTAAAATAATATGTATAATCTATATATAGTTATATGCAAGTATTTGTGTTCTTTATATTTATATTTGCTTAAATTGGTCAATAGCTAAACTAGGCACTGCATCATAATAGAGATATATTATACTATAATTTAGACTTCTTTGAAATATTATTATAAAATCAACAGAAAGAACAGAATTAAAATTATCCAGTATGCGAGTCATCTCTATAGGGGTTAGCCAGACATTTGAGATGTATTATAAGGAGAGCCACAAAACTCTAACTCTAGCATAATTTATATAATAATCAGAAATCTAGAAAATGAAACGTTGTGGTGTAAATATGAATATACCAAAGTAGTCTTCCCAGTAGCGTGTGTTATTAACTCAAGACGTATATTACCATAATATATACACCTTTGATTATCGTAAGAAGACTCAAGTTAGCTCGGTAGTTGAGAAGTATTATAAGAGAAACATTAAAATTTGAAACTGATTCAAGTCTGATTTGTTAAGTCGAAAGGTATATAATTAGTAGGCAATGCAAGTTCTCCTTGTACAATAATATCTGATATAAATATGAATATACCAAAATAGTCTTCGCTGTAAGTTTAATAGATTGGAAGGGTGGTTGTTAGTCATCTAGTCACTGCGGCCTCACTTGGATGTATTGTAAAAACCCCCATCAATTAAAGCTCCTCCGAGATTCTGGTTTTCGTTAGGAATTCTAAGATATCGAAAATGAGTGTGCAATTATTGTTAATGCTTGAAGTCTAAAGTTATACGGATACTTTTCTGAGTTAGCCTTGGTAAAAGCTAAACGCTTTGAAGATTCCGTAAAATGGTTTTGGCCTAATAAGAACGTTGACAGTTCCATTTTCTCAAGCGACTCTATTTGCCAGAGATTTATTAACAATATTCAAATAAAATAACAAAGATCTAGACGCACCCTAACCCATTGGCATCTACCTTGTTCCGAAGCCCAATTATAAGGCGGACATCATAAAGATTTCACTCACAAAGAATTTCTGAGGTACGAGTTTAGCAATAGAAATGCAGTAATTTCATTTTAAGTATACTTTATTGAAATTCATGATAAAATATAAATTCATGATAAAAATAACAAAAGAAATTATCGATAAAAAAAAAAACAGAAAGTCCATTCTCAACTCATGTAGTAGTATGATATTCTTGAAATCATTTAGCGTGTGCTTTTCTCTCACATTTCTCACATTTATACATAATGTCAAAAGCCACAACAATTGAGAGATTATTTCTTGAATAAGGCTAGTGGCCCATACCGTCATAACGATGTGAATCTGATCAAACTATCAATTCAGGAATTATATTACCTTTGTTGTTTTCATTCGAATACTTCCTGAGTAAGCAATGTTACATACACTCCTACTCAAAATAATAGTTACACAGAACAGTTTCAACTTTAATGTAACACATAATGGTTTTATTCAGTATTTTAATAAAAAAAAAAGCACATTCTGTGAAAATTTCAACTGTTTATCTATTAGGGTTCATGAGATACAGTCGGAGTCGGACGGACCGACGGAAGGACAGCGGATGATTAATAATACGGTCCTTTTAGCACCCAGACTGCTCAAAAAAAAAAATAAAAATACATTTGTAGTATTACAGAAAATAAATAAAAATAATATGTGATAAAAAATATTTTCGATATTTTGAATCACTCACCTAATAGCCTGTGTATCCACCACCATTTTGAATTACATTCGTTTCTCTCCTGGGCATACTATTTACCATAGTCTCTTAGTTTTTCTTTATTATTAAAAGTTTCTTTCACCAATTTCCTTTTTAAGTTTCTCCACAAGTTTTCTATAGGATTTAGATCCGGGGATTGACTTGGTTATTCTAAAACATTGCCATTATGGTCTCCAAAGCATTTTATTTTTACCAGCGGTATGCTTTGGATCGTTATCTTCCACAATGTTCTTGTACTCGGCTACTGTCATATGGTTAGTGGTTTGGTATATAGGACCGACTTCATACCGAATATTTCATTTCCAACATTCCGTACATTCTTTTCTGAATTATTTTCAAATAGATTTATTTTTCTTCCATTTCTCCATAAAATATATCTCCATTTTTTCTTACGCTTTTGCCTCATTCAGTTTTTGTGAATTTCTAACAAAATTATGGATTCGCCCAATCAGTTGGCCAATGTCACGAAGTTATTTTCCTTCCTTTCTTAGGCTGGAAACTAACCAGAATTTTTCATCAGTTCAGTATGACTTGCAGCCCACCTAAATATGAAATTATTTTAGGCAAAATGTGTTGAATTACAATCTTCTTTAAGAACTAGAAACTTTAGTGCATTTGTACGTGTAACTATTATATTTAACAAGCAAAAACACCAAAATGATTGTATAAACCAATAAGAAGAAAGAGTCTTGTTGTGTAACTATTATTTTGAGCAGCGGTGTATAGCTTCCAGGCATTCAAGCATCAAATGCTGCATTGGTAACAATAGCATATTGTGCATCGCATTAGTCTTGCACTCGTTGATAATAGAGGCCCCTAAAGCTTCACGCAATTTGAAAGGATTTGTAGTCATAGTAACAATTCACTTTGTCTTTCTATTGAATGAACAACACGGACACATAATCAATTTGTCCAAGGAATTTTTTTTCACCTGAGGGTTTTTTTTGTCTAATTCGCCTCCTTCATGATTCATTTGATCAGATAATTGCAGGTGCATTGTGATGTAAACAGACAGATGACAGATTCTTTGATATCCATTGCAAACAGAATTCTAAGCTAGTGTGGGTAGAAAAGTATCAAAACAAACAAATAATGACAGCAATAAGAAAAATAGAGCAAATAATACAGTATTAAGTAAAGTAGATGGAAGTGATAAAGCAAAGAAGTATGGTGGTAAAGATTCATTTGAGTAGCAATGCTTGTAACAAGCAAAGATGAAGAAGCATCTGATTCATATTTAATGGTTTTACACATACTGCATTTCAGATAAAAAAACATGTATGCTGCATTTTTATAGTTCTTAAAATGTGTAGCTATCTTTTTGTTTCGCACTACTTATTCTAAAAAAATGTTAACAAAAATTTGAAAACTTCAAATTTACTTAATAATAACGCAAAACAGAAAACTGTTAAAACAGTTTAAAAAGACCTAAAAAATGGTACCATCCATATACATGTTTGAAAACATTCCAATGTGGAATGATGTGGAACAAGTTATGCTCAAATTGAAATGCTGAAAAATTACACATCGAATTTAAATTCTTTAAAAACTACTGAACCATTGAAAAACCTACACAATTAAAAGACGACAATGTCCCGGTGCGGAAAGGGCTGAATAAACATTTCGAAAAAAAAAAGATTATGAATACAGAGAAATAGATATAAAAATTTTTCAATAGCCGAAGGCCACAACAGCCATGTTCACAACCTGTATTTCCCAGATTGGGCGGCGTTTTCATCCCTGAATCACCCGACAATAGTCGGCCAAGAACCATCCACCCGTGCCGCTGGGCTGCAGTTGTATGTACATGCAATAGCGCCAGTGGTTGCAATTTTACATTGCACATACAACAACAACCTTATCTTAGCGTATAATAAATAAATAACCAAAAAGAAGGGTATCTTCGACTATGCCAAAGATGTTATACTCTTCACGCATCCGCTAGAAAACGTTTTTGCTCTCTGTTACAGTTTGAGTATCAACAAAGATCACAGTTTGAGTGGCACTTTTTTGTACAATTACTCTTTATAAGTTTGTCATTTAATGTGGGTTTGTATGGGAGGTATCCCACCTGCTAGCTCTAGAATCATGAAATTCACAAAGTGTTGGATATGGACCAAAAACTCATAATGTCCAAATTTCAGTTCGATCGAATCATAAATAAAAAAGTTTTTGTATAAGAACCTTAATTTGACTTTGGTGTTCGTATGGGGTGTACCCTACCTTGTGGTCCGATTCGGCTTCGTACAAAATTTCATCTCTCTTGCTCAAAAACTGAGGGACTAGTTTGCATACATACCGACAGACGGACAAGGCTCGTTTATGTGGTCTACGATGTCTCCTTCTTTGCATTACAAACTTTATGATTCACTACGTGAAGAGTATAAAAACTTTAGAAGGTAACATTATCGAGAGCACAGAAGATTAAGTTGAGATTGAGATCGAAAATTTGATTCATTCGCTTTTTATAATCTTCATGCAGTGAATAGTATTATAGTTGATTAAGCCATGTCCATCCGAAGTTTTCTTTTTATCATACGCTGTACATTTCCCGAAATCAGACATTTAGGAGGGGTACCTTGAAAAACAAATATTGCGATCTCAATGTTAAATCGCCCTACCTACCCTAAACATAAATTAATATTGTAAGTTTTCTGTATGCTCAGTTATGGATGCGTGAAGAGTATTACAGCTTCGGCATAGCCGAAGATAAACTTCTGGTATTATTATATTATTTTGTTTCCATCAAATAAAAATGCCAATATTGCAAAAAAAAGGATTTTATTTTTAACTGTAATTTATGGTTATTATTAATAGGAAAAAAAACTGTATTCTATTTGGATGCGAAAAATACTGTGTTTGAAATAGCAGTGTTTGGAGGATATGTACTGTTTTTTGCTCAAAAAAAAAAAAAGTAACAAATATTAATCATTTTCTTAAGCAAACTCGCGTCCTTTAGTGTTTCATTTTTGGAATGTTGTGAGATTATTACAAAATTTCTAAATTAATATTGATGATTTGGTATCCTCTGAAAGTGTTCAACACTTATCTTTGATTTTAAATATAAATATTATTTCATTGATATTTGATTTGTTTAAGGAGCAGGAGTTTAAAACGTGTCTGCTCCCTTTGACAGTCATAAACATAGAATTAATATGATATGACTCAGTTGCACTGTTTAACTTAACAAAGTCAACTCGGCTCTACTAGTTAGACTCAAATGTAGATTTGATTATCCAAGTCATTTTTTATTTCCATGACATTTAAAAATAATACTAAAATTAATTATCATTTTCAGCTGCAATCCTATAACAATTCAAAATATGTGTCATCCATTCAAGACAATAGGGACAATACATATCTATAAAAGAACCTGAAATTTCAAAAATGTTCATAACATTCCATTCGGAGTAGAAATAAGACCTGTTGTCACTTCGATAGCACAATAATTCAGGATCTAGTTTTCATACTAAATAATGCTGATGCGTTTTTGACCAGTATCCGGGTTCCCCTTAATAAAATGCCTAAAGTATTGATAATAAAATTACAAGTGAATATTGATTTTTACCTATGCATATATGTATAAATATACATGTGTTGTACAAGTAAACAACTATTGAAAGCTCCATTAAAATTCTTTTTATTCGATTCACAAATATTTATTAAGCTTACAAAACACAAATAAATACAAAAAAATGAATTGTGTTTTGCAAGCATTTTCCAAAAAATATTTAGTTATTCATTTTTCACCCATTATCAGACGTAGGTCAGTTGTTATATTGATAGACTTCTCCAATTTTTCTTTGAGGTGACATTGCTTTTTTTTCTCTGTCACTGCACGGCTTTTAAATTTTTTTGAAATATCGCCGCATTTGTTAGTATTAATGGTTGCACGTATGAACTACTCCTTGCTTTCGATTTTCTTAAATACATACTCGCAGAATTCAAGTGCTAAAATAAAAAACTAAAAAGAAGGGTATCTTCGACTATGCCGCAGCACCTAGAAAATGTTTCTTGTATGGGAGCTATGCGATCCAGTAATCCTAGAATCTTGAAATGGATTTTATTAATTGGTATCTAATTGAAACATCTTATGTACTCACAAGAATTCATATTACCTTCCACAAGGTATGACAGAGTTAAATTACGATTGAACTTATTTAACTTATGGATCGGAAACATATTTTGTCCAAATTTCAAGATGATAGCACAAAACAAAAAATTTTTTTTTCTAATAAGAACATGAATTTGAGTAGGGGCTTTGTATGGGAGGTACCCATCCTAGTGGTTTGATTTGGCAAATGTGCTGCGTATGGTAAAAATTTCGTACAAAATTTCAGCTGTCTAGATCAACTCGTCTCGTCACACTCGTTAAGAATATACATATATACTTTATGGGGTCTACAATGCCTCCATCTTTGCATTACAACTTGATGACAATTCGGATTAAAGTATTGCTATAAAAAAAAAAACATTCCGGATTATTTGATTTTCGGTTCATCGAATTATTACTTTACCTTTAAGTAATATAAATATATGTAGACTATTTCAATTTCAATACTAATATGTACATATATTTCAGCTTAACCAAGAATTGGATGCTTGATTTGTGTGTGAGATATTTAACGCCAACACTTGAAGAACTTAAAAATAAACTAAATCGTTGCCATGGACCCATTGGTGGTAGTTATTCATTTGCTATAATACGCGAGAAACGTGATGAATGCGGTAGCTATATAGTGCGTCAATGTGAAAAGGAATATGATGTTTACTATATTGATATCAATAATAAATCGTAAGCATAAAAGATAGTTCATTTAATTACAATATAATGAATTATTGTTACATTCTTTATAAATTTTCTATATTGATTAATTCAATTTTATCTTTAGTTATTCTAATGGAACACGCGAACGTTGTCAAATGGAAACTTTTCAGGTGCGTCATGATGAAAACAAATGGATATTAAATTTTAATGGACAACCGCGTTGTTTTGATCAATTGGCCGACGCAGTGCAATTTATACCATGCGAAACAAAAAAGTTTCGCATACCTCCTTCAGATTATGGTATGAAATCAATTGCCTTTAAATCATATTTTTTTTTTTTGATTATTTCATTTTTTTTACTGTTTGATTTGTTTAGACAAACCGCCATTACTGCTAATATGTTTGCCAAAAAATCTTAAAACTAAAAAGACTGAAACGGAATTAAGTGAAATCGAATTACAACGACGACCAGCGCAAATCTTTGATCCCAAAACAGATTTGCAATGGTACATAAGTAAGTTTAAATTTACTAAATACATTTGATATATTGTAATTATGCAACTTTGTTTATGAAAATTGAGTATAAAATATATGTATGTACATACATGAAGTTCTATGGAAATAATTAGAAATGCATTTCATCATAAATAAAAGGCACATTAGTGTTTCATTACAATACTCAGCATCATAAGTGCTAGAGACTTTTAAATTGGTAAAGTGATATAAGTTCTTTGTTTTAATGAGCTGAAGAATACTACTAGACTAGATATTAACTGGTATCAAATTGAAACATCTTATGTACTCACAAGAATTCCTATTACCTTCCACAAGATATGACAGAATTAAATTAGGATTGAATTTAATTCTAAAATAGAAAATAGTACAAGTATTTTTGAAATGACATTTTCTCTTGCTAAAACGAATCAAGGGAACGACTACTCTACCTACCTCTATGTGGGGTTCCGGCCAATCGATGCAATGCAATTTAACCTACTGTATTACTAACATTGCCAGGCACGCTTTGCTACGCCACCGTCGTAATTTTTGTACTGATTGTTATTGTCAAAATGTATTCCGCCAACATTAAATAGGTTTTATCTCTTCAATGAGTGAAACATCATCTGTGCAATAGTGTACACGGTAATTTCTACAGCACCATCTAGTGGCGAGTTACAATAAAGTGGATAGCATAAATATCTTCTCTATGAAAAAATACATACGTATTATATTTACATAAGTATATGCCAACTTTTATGGTGTCCGGTCATACGATCGATCTCATACTTTTAGATTACATAAGAAATTAATGAAAGAACATGACGGAATCTTTGAATAGGACATCACAATCAACCCAATTATAATTTATTGATACAAGTTTCTCTAGTTTAGTAGTTCTGAATACGGTGAACTTATGATAAATCTGACACACTCAGCTTTTTTGCCTTAGAAATTTCTTTGGAAATAAGAAGTTGACTTTTAAACTTCCTTCCAGTTATTATTTATACAGTGAAATCTCCCGTGGGACCCACCGTTCCAATGCAATCGTCCGTCCGCGAGAGATGTCCGTAACTAGAGATTTTCTATAAATCTCCCTTGTGGGGGACACCCACTTCCAGTGAAATCATCTCAAGTAAAATGTATCAATATTTGCAATATATGTATATTTGTTTCTCTATCTCTACCTGATTCTATATTTCTTGTAAATTGCATTTACCTTTTAAAACTACATATACATGCATTGAAATATGATGATTATATTGCATCTGTTGCAATAAGATACTTTTCAGGTCATTATTATTATTGTTATTGTTTGTTTAAATGAAATAAAATTCGCACAATTGAATCAATAAATAAAAAAAGAACGAACGTATGAATAAAGAAGAATAGGCTTAATAATAACTTAATTATAATGAATATCTGAACATCTGTTGTTATACGGAATGAAACTTTACTCAATCAATGCATCTTATGCACAAATACTTTTTTCTTTTCTTTGTGAATCAATTCCAGTTTATCGTTTAAACTCCATATCAATTTGTAGCAAAAAAGACTTTTTTGAGGAATGGTATTTAATATCATATTATTTTTAGGTAATCTAATCCTCTACTTGTCGTCTGTTTTTGAGACATTTGCTATAGATATGTAACTAAGATTCATTGTTATTCGGTCAAATCCAATTTTAAATGCATTCAACATACGAAAGACTAAACTATTAAATTTTATAATAATTGAAGAGTTCTTCATTTTAAAATGTATAAAAATCTTAAACTTTAATAATAAATTGCATTTTGGTTTTTTTTTTTAATAGATTCTATTAAGTTTTGTGATGATTGCAAAATGTTTACATATCGTGCCGATTGGATACAGCAAGGTTCTATAAAAGATGTGCCAGTTACACTTAAAGTGTTGCACGATAATGAGGATTTTCCCGAGTTTATGAAACTCGCCAATAGTTGGAGCCTGATTAAATCACCGCAATTTATTAAAGCATTTGGCCTCACACTCTCAACTCCATTTACAATGGTCATGGAACATTCACGTTATGGACCATTAAATGAATTTTTATATGCAAGACGCTCGGAAATAACCATGTTATGTTTGTTAGACGTTTTACATGGTTTAGTGCGTGGCATGCACTATTTAGTAAGTGGTCAATGTTTATTTAAAATTGATATGAATTGATAAAATGATAATTATTCTGTATTTTCACACTACAGCAAGATAATAATTTAGTACACAGCAATATTCGTTGTTCAAATTTATATGTAACAAAATATGATCCACATAATAATGTACTTGAAGCTAAAATCAGTGATCCTGGCTTACCAAAAAGTTATCCGAACGATATGTAAGTCACTTGAAGTATAAGAATGATTATAAATGATGATTTATATTAACATTTATGCATATAATTATTCAGACTCCCTTGGATTCCATTCGAGTACTATACAAATATTGAAGCAGCCAAAAATGATCCTGGCACACAGTTGTGGGCATTTGCAACAACTGTTTGGGAAATCTTTGCACGCGGCCGACCCCTTGGCATTTTAAAAGCAGAAACATTACATCTGAATTTTAATCGTTTTGGTGGTATACTAGAACCATTACATGAATCTTTGTGTCCCAAAGATATGTATGAAATCATGATGGACGGTTGGACACCAGATGATCCAGACAAACGTTTTAATCATCAATTAATATTGGCGACTCTGAATGAGATACAAAATAATATGCTACGCAATTATACTGAATGTACACCAGAAACTTGTAGTACAAATGGTGATCCATGTAAGTTTAATACACAAAATTATATAGATTATTTTCAAGATGAATTGAAATCTTGTTATTGTTATTCAGTCAGCTGAATATAACTGTAGCATTTGTTACTGTCTCTGAATTAGAATTGGTATCATAGTACATAACTACTTGTATGTATTACGATTCTTTCAAATTTAGTTTGGTGTTCAGTTTGCTATTCTAGTGAAGTGGAAAATTCAAAGCGATTAGGTCATTTAATTCAAATTTTACTCGAAAGCATAAAGGTTTGATATACTTTCCGAATACCCCAACCATTTCTTTTGATGAGGCACATAACAGCTCGTTTGGCTTTTGCTGAAAAATATAAATTTTGGTGAAATGACTTTCAACAGATAATTTTTTGTAATGAAAAAAAGTTTAACTTAAATGGTCGCCTGATGGTTGTCAGAAGTACTGGCGCGATTTCAGGCATCCGTGGAAGACCTGTCTTAATCGAAACCACGGCGGGTGCTCGTTAATAATATGGGCTGCTTTTGGATATGTATGTAGAATTGTTGTGG